>VXAU01000062.1:91572-111659 GCA_013399695.1 Formicarius rufipectus | reverse complement strand
AAAGAAAGAAAGAAAAGTCAGAAAAGCTATTTCTCTTGCTGGTGAGACTTGAGAGAAGAGTTTTATAAATTTAACTGCCAATATACCATCTGCCTCTGCTGCTCCTTTGAGTCTAGCTCTTCTAATTGTGTCTTTAACAGATGACAAAACCTCTACATTCCTCTTGGGCACTGTAAAATAATAACAATTAAAACATGAATAATAATAATTAATGAAGCACACATGGTGCAGTAAGCCTGCAGCCTCAATAGGCGGCTTATTCTGCAGGAAGTCTACACATTTTTTTCTTGAGACATAATGTTAAAAGGCACTCCATCCTGGAGATGAGACCACCAGCCTTGAGAAGTCAACTTTGCACACCAAGTGATCCACTGCAGCAAATTCTGTGTTCTGTATTGCTTTATGCATTTTAGTTTCTTCTGACCATAAGCAATTTTAGCAGATAGGCCACCAACCAGCAGACTAGGCAAGCTGTGTTTTAGACATGAAACTTGTTAGGTACCCTTTTTTCCACCTGCTGTGGTTGGCACCTCAAAAGTCAAAGTTAAAAATCAGTTTGTTGCAGTTCTTAGCTGTGTTCTAGTTAAGTTTTTGCATCTCTGCTAGTTTAAAGTAAAATGTTAATTCACACACTTGTCAATGGAAGTATCAGACTTATGTAACAGATTTGGGAAAAATCTGCTGGGAAAAATGTTCTGTCACTTTTCCTAGCTGCAACACGTGCTGAGAGAGAGTGGGTTATGAACTCAAATGATCTCCAGGCGATCTTTGATTCTTTAAGACAACTGGCATGCTAAATTAATAATAGCAAGTGTTAGGCTTCTTTAACATACACCATCATACTGTTCCAGCTTGGACTGTGGGCTGGTGCTCAGAGTTACAGACCTGTTCCTCCTGTCTATCCAACTTAGCCTGTTTGGGCAGTGAATGCAGCCAAGGATCTCGCTGTGTCCAGTATTCAGCACTGCAGCAGCAAACCACGGTGGTTACACTCCACTTTTATCCCAGCACTAGGGAAGAAGGCACTCACAGGGACTTTTTCTGAAGATTTCTCTGAACTTTTAAAGGCTTTTGGTTTTTAATTTGTATTTTTAATTTGACATTTTCAGGATGTTCAGGAAGAACTCTCTTTGCAGATAAAGTTAAAACTTGCATGTAAAATAAAAATACCTATAATTTGTGGTTAACTTCATGCAGTAACATACGTGTTCATAAATTCAGGCCACTGGAAATGTTTTCCACACTGGCCACAGACGCTCAGTGAAGATGCTGCCTGTTTTTCTCCTCCATGGTGGAACAGTGGCTGTGTCTTAAAAGGCATTTTGACATTTTAGTACTGAACAGTGCTTTCAGCAAAATTATCCTCCCACATACAGAATCTTCTTCTCTCTTTTCTGTGAAGTTTGAAACATGACTGTGAAATGTTTATTTTCTGCAAAACTGAAGATACTAATTTTCCTAGTATTCATGATCCCTGGTTCTTGTTCAGTCTCAGAGTAAGGTTCACAGACGAAAAGAATTAAAAAGTGTTTCTATATATAGCTATGTATCATTTAATATAATCATCTCTTCTGACTAATTGATAGGCAAGCAGCCATGAAGTTAGAGTTAATTATTTAAAAATCTTGTATTGATGGAGGAAATATGATCAGATACAACTCCAAAACTGCTTTCAGTTTACTGACAGCCAGACTTTCCGCAGCTGGTATGAAAACAATGAACATTCAGGTCTCATGGTCAAATGCCTTTTCCTCATGTTTTTTTATTTTTCATGCTGACTGTAATCTAATAGCAGAGTTAAGCTGTGATAGATGATGATTATCTGCTTTCAAAGCCTAGTCAGCAACTTCTATCTGTCTGGTGAAGCTAATGGCTTCCGAGTGAGTTCAAAACACTGGAAAACACACTTGTGTAAGAAGGACAGTTCATGTTTATTTGTATTAGAATTTATCAAATATGTTACAACAAAACGTAACTGACAAAATGGATTTTACTTTTTATCTCGAGTTTTTTTACAGATTATAATCAGGAAAGGAGATTCATTAATGCCCATGATTATTATTGTAAATTTCTAATTTAATAATTAAGTGAAACTTGTACCATGAATAAACATAAATGCAGAAACATATAAATTCCTTATAGCCTTCTTCACAATGCAAATTTCTGTTGCCACAGTCATAAACCATGGAGAGTTACATACTAAAATGCATTCCATTTAGATTTAGGATTTGCCATGGATTTCTAATCCTTCTTCCATAGTTCTAACTAAATTATTTCCCACACCTACATAAAAATGAATTGGAAAGCAAATTACTTTAGCAGAAACATTTAGTAATTTTTAAAAAAAATAATCATAACATAATAACTATTCATTTAACTATTTATTTTCTGAAGCATGGTGATCTTGGGATAAGCTGTAAGAAGGATTCTGTCAAATGTAATAGAACGTTTATCTCCAAGATATCTCCTTTCTCCGTTTATCTCCTTTCTATTTGTAGTTTTCAATGTCTCTCTTTTATTTAGGGAAGAAAGTATACACCTACTTGTAGCCAATTTAACAACTAAGTATCCCACAAAAAGCTATGTAGAAATATTCTTAGAAAGACTCTGGAGATCATGAAAACACTATTAGCATGGTACCTGCATTGCAGTGTCTAGTAACTCACTTTGATGGAATTACAATAAAATATATATGTCTAACATTTTCACAATAAAATACGTATCTCCAACACATCAACTCTTTTGTTGCTCTCCTCAGGTAAATGAAGTGAGGTTCACTTAACTCAGATAAGTAGTTTAGCTGGTGATATTCTTCACCTCATCCAGGGCATGACAGAAGTGGCTCCTGCATGGCAGAAGTAAAGAAGAACTGCCTGGGAAAAACTAAGAACAAAGAGCCCAAATGGCATCTTACAGAAGACACCCATGGCTGTCCCAGGCAGGTAATGAGAATTTATAATAATAAGCCAAGCATCTAATGAACCAGCAGGACAATCATTTTATCAAGTGCTCCAAGCCTGTGTGTTGCCTGGAGGAAAAATGTCTTCCTGAAGAGAACGAGGCAGAGAAACAGAAGGAAATATAGATGCTTATTTATATAAAGCATGGTAAGAACACAGTTGAGAAGTCACTGTCATGGGAAAACACAGGAAGCTTTCTTTAGTCTTGGGAATTAAAGACAGTCTGGAAGGAGATGGTGAGAATATCATAAAAAATGTGCTAGAACTTGGCTCTGGAACAGAACCTTGGTCATAAAAAGTTTAGCGAAATTAAGGGACCATCTTTGGTAGGATGTTCCTTAAGGGCTTGTAAGAGCAAAGCCCTCGCTACCAGCTATCATGTGCATCTTGTTCTACTCAGGCAGTGCAAGGGTCAGAGAGAACCATTGTAGTGCTAAATCAATCCTGGCCATTTAAAGACTAGTTCAGATAAAGTTATGCTGCTAAATGCTATTAAAAAAATTTCTTTGTTTGCTTTGCTTTCCAGTGCTTTTTCCACTATGTGTAATACTTTGAATTTTTTTATTGTTCTATAGCTACCAGATCTGTGACCTAATCCATGTGCTGTAATAATGAATTACCCCTGCCAAAGGCTATAAAGTACTGTATCTTTGAGTCATTTGCTGCAGTTTATATTCCTCCTGAAATTGATGTAATATCTCAAGCTGGTAAGAAACTATCTGAACCTTCATTTTTATTTTTTTTCCAACTGTTTCATTAACCAAGGAAAAACAAATACACATACAGATTGCAGAAGTCCCTTAGGCTATTTGCCTATTGTTTTCATAATCTTATTTTTAAAGGTTAAACCATTCTGCAATGCAACAGCGGTGAACGTTTGGGGGAAATGAAAGATTCTTAATATACCTAAATGGCTGGAAGTGTTGTACTTTTTTTCATGTGAGGAGAACAAATTATGAAAGCTAGTATCACAAGCAGATTTTACAGCAAGCCTTTAAGGCCAGCCAGGCACTGTGCTACAGCATCTGCCTCATTTTACTTCCCCAGTACAGGCTGGGTGCAGATTGACCCCTGTCCTTTCTGGTAATGCTGAAGAAAGCTCACTCTGTCCAGAGGGCCACACTGGCAACATCCTCTATCAGGATGTGACCTGCAGAGAGGCAGTGCTGCACAGCACAGCCTGGGTAGATGCTCATGACAGGCTGTAGCTCAATGGCCTGTTGTCTCCCCAGCTGACTTTTATAAGAGGAAAAGGCTCAGCGGGAGAAAACAGACAAATGAGAGGTCAAATATTTACAGCAGAGCTGTAAGACAAGAGGTCTAAAATCCTGGGGCGAATGGAAACAGGGTGGTAGGGAAAACAAAACATAGGGTAAAGTACAAACACACAGTAATTCACTATAAATTGCCAACAACTGAAGTTGTTGAACAACTTCAATTTTAATATTGAGCTTGTCTGAAGGAATTGCTGGAACTCAGGTCCATGGTTTTACTGGAGAAGCTGTTTTGCCTCTAAAAATCAAAAATTAAGCCACCACTGGAAAGCAAAAAATACGAAAACCTCTCCTTTTATTTACAAAATTGCCTCTAAAGCACTTGGGCACTCACTCCATTAGGACATTATTTCTATTTTTGAATGGAAATGGCACTCAGAGCTGGTGGGACCTTCTGTCAGGCTAAGCATGAATCTTACTCAGATAAAGGTTACCCAGGAAATCCCCTCTCCTCTCTCCACATCAGAAGTGTCAAGGTGAATTGTGTCACCTTTATGGGAATGAAGATAAACTGTCCTTACCATTGCAGTCTGAATTGTGTCTGACACACTGTGAAGTGATTTTGACTCATTTATATTCTGTGTTCATTCTTGAAGTTGAAAGTAAAAACAAAGTGTAATCATTAGTAGTTCTGCTTCATTAGGAACACTTGAGAAATTTAAACTGACCTCTTAGACAAAAACTGCTTCTTATAAAGGGCAGCAAAGTGCCTTCTTTTTAACAGTTCAGTCAGGAGCTGAACAGTTTCCAGATGACTCGTATTCTAAATATAAAAATAAAAACAAAACAAACAAACAAACAACACCTACAAAAATGTAGTCTGATATCATTTTTTAAGGGTTGACATTTTCTCTGAAATTCATACTTAGGGAACAAATTCATCTTTTCTAAGCAATGATGCAGTTGATTTAAAGTAAAAATCATCCTGTTCTGAGATCTCCCTTGGGGAAAAGTATTTGAGAGGCCTTTATATGGATTACAAGTAATTTTTTTCATTTAATTATGTTACATTATGATTTCCAAATAGTTTACTAAAATGGAATGGAAGATTATTTAAGAAAAAAGACACTGCAAAATGGGATCTGGATACGGATTATTTAAAAATAATCAGTTGCAAGTTTTATAGTGCTTGGCTAAAATTACCTGATACATACTGACAGCCCTTTGTTTCAGGTAAGACACTCAGCACTCACAAAGAAAAAATGTAAAGTTTGTTATTCAAAGAGATAAGTGTTGAAACACACATACACAACTTCCACCCAGCCAAAACCAAAACAGCAGTTTGCCTCCTTCCAATTCCATCATCATCCTCTGCTTTTTGCAGTCCGAAACTATTGCTTTGTAGAACTCATTATTTTGTAAGTCAGTTTTAAAGGAAATATTATGTTCTGTGTTTGCAGAACTGTGGCTACTAGCAAATTAACTAAAGCAAGAGTTCAGATTTAAATCCTCTGACTTGATCATCTATTGATAGGAGAGTTCTGCCAGACTTCTAAATTAAACAAATACTACAATCCTAAAGAACTTCTGTGCAAGATTCAGTAATAAGCACATGCAAGGGACTGTTCCAAATAATTATTTTGCCTGCCACCACTCTCTTTTGGAGACTAACAGAGTTTAATTGTATGGCTACAGACCACTGCACGCCAGCTGGCCTTGCTGCCAGAGACTGAGTTTCAGCCTGTTTAGTTTATTGGTTATAGTGGCAAACTTGTGAGGCTCTACTGGCGAAAAGATTAATACTGTCATATGAATTAAAACTCTCCTGGCTGAAGATAAAAAAGGACATATAAGAATGCTTTTATTCAAAATGTGCTTTCTTTTCAGTGGGTTGATGACAGACTGAATCTTGACAAACCTTTACAAAAAATCTTGCTGAAATTAAGGTATCTCTACTGTTTGCCCTAAGAGAAAAAAAATCTTTCAAATAAGCAAGGAAATCTGAAAAGCTATTAAAAAGAAATCCAAATGTCTGCACAGTTCATAACTGTAACTTTTTAACAAACTCTTGATTTTTAAGCCCAATGGGTGAATTAACAAGTCTTCTGAACGCAAAAATGTTCCCTTCACATCTGCTGTTTACAGCGACAGATCCAAACCTAAATCTGCAAGAAGCTCAGGAGAAAATTCACAGTACATGTGTGGGTGGATGGCTTAAAAGCATATTTGTTCACATTGTGTGTACAACTAAAAGTGCCCCGCAGTGCCCAGCATTTCTCCAGAAGCAGGGCAGCCTGTGCAGGTCTCTGTAAAAACTATCAGTAGCCCCAAACAGTCATGTGTGCTCTCTGCTGTGATCCAGACAGACATACAGCTCCTAATCAAAGAACCACAGAATGGTTTGGGTTGGAAGGCCATCTAGTCCAAACTCCCTGGAAAGAGCAGAGGCATTTTCAACCAGATTGGGTTGCTCAGTCCAGCCCAGCCTTGAATATTTTCCATTGATGGACCACCTTAATTCCCTGAATTGAAAGAGGGATTGATAATAGCTGTACATGCATGCAATTTTCTTCTGCTTATACATAGAAAGAGACTGTTATTACCTGGATAAAACCCATTTTATGCTGCTCAGAACTTTCCACTAGTTTGAACAGACATAGCCAGGAAGTAACAAAGTAGTGAAGTATTGGCTGCTTCTGTAACCAACAAGTATCCCCTTCTGGTACTGACTCTTCTTTACCTACATCAGAAAGAATCTTTCAAAAAGTTAATGGCACAAGTTCACTTATGAATGAGATTACTTTTCATCAAAAAAATTTTGCAGTCTAAAAGCCTCATACAATGTTTTCTGCAATTAATTATAAGGGCACTTAAGCACTCAGTTATGTATTTTTCTACATGTATATAATTTTATACGTGCATACATCTATGTAGCTTTCCATGCATATACTCTGTATGTACCACATATCTCATTGCATACACATTTGAGAGAAAAATTCAAAAAAACCCTTTCTTGATGTTTATATGTATGTTACCTGCATGAAGTTTACAGTTTGTGTGGTTGACAGCAAAACATGGACTTAGAAAATCAAGTAGGTTTTTTTCACAAGAAGTTTACATGAAAGAGTGTGGTTTTCATTACACGTTTAAGTTGTAACATACTGCAACATCTTTGATATTGGTTTAAACTTGATTGTTTTTGTAATTTGAATTTCACAGAAGAATAATTTCTTACACAGGTAATGTAGAGACACAGAAGTGAAAATTGTTAGTTCTGTAAACAAACTAAATAAGACAAAATTAGGTTTAAATTCCTCTCACACCCAAGGGATTATGAAATAACACATGGGAGACCTAAACTGAGTAAGTGAAAACAGATAATATAATAACTCTTGGTTAACTTTGTAACAACATATAACATTGGAAAGAATAATATGCCACGCTTAAACTGCCTGATTAATGATTGACACTATAAGATTTTAAACCTGACTGATTGATCTACCAGTGTTTAACTGCCTTTGTCATGCTTTATTCCTCTGCTGGGCTGAAGAAAACTATAATTTATCAACTTTTTTAGAGAGCCAGAACACAGCTCAGAAGAGTTTATTAAGGTTCGATTAAATATTTTCTCTTATATGCATACCTACAAGACTTAACATAAATAACATTTATAGAATCTAGTCTGTAATCAACTGAAAGATGTTTAGCTTGGTTAACATGCTGGATCTTCCATAGGTTTTTCTTTAGATCCACTACAAAATATTATATTACTTCAGCAAGCTAAATCAAAACTCAGGTGACAAATATTTCAACTAATATCAGGATGATCTGGATCAAGCATTCATTCTTCCTGGAAAGAAAAATGGAGGTGTCTATAAAAAAACTTTGTTGCAAACTAACATGTGAAAAAATAACTTCTATTGCAATCTTTTCAACAATGGTTGTCTGCAGAGGAAATATACAATGTCTAAACCTTCTCTTGTCTACCTTGTTTTGAAGAGAAGTTCACTCCTCAAAATTTCTAATCTTCAGGGTGACACATTATTTTATATATCTAAGCTATCTGTTTCATAGTTGAGACTTTTCATATATTATAAAATGCGGCTTTTACTCTTTCAGAAAATCTTGTTAAGTAAGGGCTTGAAATGTGTTGCTCTTTCTAAGGTATTTGTTACTTTAATGCTGGAAATTGAGATAAAATTGGAAATTTAAACATTGCAGACATTTGAAATATCTTACTGCAAATTCTGGAATAAATTACATACTCCCTGGGGTGAATTTTGCAGAAAGAATATGATGTGACAGGCAACCATATTGGTGGTTTTGTTTCATATGTAGCCATTCTAGAGGGAATGAAGAAAATTTATTAGAAGACCAAACTCAAATGTACAAAAGACATTATGAAAAGCAATATTTTTAGCAAAACTTTCAAAATTATTCTTTATATTCCAATTTGACTTTGAATATTTAAAACATTATTGACATTGTTATAGCATTACACAGTTGTGTGCATGTGTGTAAAAGAATTATCATAACATATATATATTACATAGCACATTTTATTAAATGCAAAGTTCATATTAATTATATACCATACTCTACCTGTAGTTAGTCATAAATATGCATGTGAATTGCTGATATAAATAAGAAAATGACATTAATTTATTTTGTATTATTTTTATCATTATTCGATATATTTTGGGTACTTATGTGTCATAATACCATTTTTCATATGTCTGTCTGTTTTCAAAAGAGCTCAGACTAATTATGATTAACTTTTCTATGCAATTTTTTTCTTCAGACAGTATGCACAAAAATAGAGACATTAGACAGAAAGAACAAAATGCTATCAAGAAAACCACCTTAAGAAATCCTGAACAATGAATTTTAGAAAGTGCAGACCAATAACCAGGATATCAACTTGGTATCTCTTTTTTCTGGAAAGCTGAAAAGAGTTTTCTGATAGTCCCAAATCCCAATATTCAAATCCCGAAAATGTCCATCTATGAAAAGGATGGATATGAAAACTGTGGAGTGATACTATGATATTAACTACTATATTTGCAGCTCAGAACAGGATAATGAAAAATGCAATTAGTGCAGAACTTCTGGAAAGTGTTCAATGGTTTGGTGGAGTCACAAGCAAGAAGTTTCAGAAGAGTGACAATCAAGGAATCAGTGAAGCACAGAAAGACACCTTTCTACAACATATCCATATGTTATGTCTTAACTATGTCAAATTTTATTTATAGTATGAAGATCACTGTGGGAACAAAGGGGGACAGGCAGTGGGGGAGGGAGTATCTATAAGTTGCAGAGATAAGTGTATCAAAGACTTATTTACTTTCACAGTACAATTTGTTTGAAGTCTTTAAAGTTTCTGGCTTCACTGTATGTCTAGTTTCTAGCATCCAGAACAGCAAAGACTCAGTTAGGAGTTGGCTCAGAGCTTGAGCTCAGGTGGGAAAGGGGTGAAAAATGAGTGAAGTGCCAAAGCAGTGGCTGAAATAGACTGAAGACCACTCATGGCTCTTGATCTGAGTTATATATTACTATATATATTATGTATATAGATGCATATATTACTATATATAGTAACACCTTATTCTCCTGAGTGTAGTTAAATATATTCCTGCTATCAGATCAGTCAAGAAATGTGTGTGTTTGACTTGATTGTAAGATAGTTAATATAAGAGGCAATCATTAGGAAGAACTGAAATGGAGGTTATGATCAGATGTTACAGTAAACCCAAATTTACTGGACCACATCAAAACTGCTGGGATCACGTGGGAAAAGTAGCCCAATGGGTCAAATTTGTCTAAGAAAATACGTGATAACAACTTTAAACAGACAGATTTTCTTGCATTAGCATGCTTGGTCTGATAGGATATTTTGCAGTGTGTATCATTTTCCTTCCTCTTCCATTTTCTTAGCACAGACCTGCAAGCAGATGTTGGCCCAAATCATGTCCCTCTTTGCCAAAACCACTTCGCAGGGTCAGACCCATTTTCATCCCCCACCATGTTCTCTGAGCCAGAACCACTACTCAGAAGGACCTTTTCATCCTGCTACTCAATCAAACTACTCATATGAGTTTTCAAGGAGTCTTAAGAAATAGCTCCTTTTATTTTCATTCCAGACTCTCTGTCTCTTGACTATCCTGACAGCAAAGAGCTCCCACCAAGAAGTATTATACCTCAGATATGAACTGATCTTGCAGACCAGTCAGTATTGGCTATTTCTCTCTGCTTTCTCAACAATTAAAATACTTGAAATGCTGAGTGAAGCTGAATTGAATCTGATGAGTTTTTTAGCCTATTCTGGGATATTAGCTTCCTTTGTTGTGACTAATAATAAAGAAGCAATAGTCTAAAATTATCTCAGATATGTGATCTCCACCATTTTAACAGAGTAGTGTTTACTCAGCAAATCACTCTTAAACCCACCTACGTGTGGACTGACAACAACAAAAAAATTGAGAACCTAAAACATATTTCTGAATTGTCTAAGAAACAGCCTCTAGATTACTTTAAAATCTTGTTTGAAGTTTCCCTTCATGCAAACTCTTTCATGAGAAGTAAAGGGAACTTTAAAACTTCAACATAGAACTAAAGTTTTACTACAATTTCATAACTTCCCAAATTGTCAGTGAAAACGTATACCAACCCAGCAAGCAGTAGCTGTAGAGTTGTTCTGTTTTACTGTGAGAGTTGCACATGAAGTATAATTTACAAATGTTTTTTAAAAATCTATGAGAAGAGCCAGAGGTTATCTGGCAAAGCTTCTGATGAGCTTGTTTTATGTTAAGAGCTGCCAGAGTAGCAACCATTAATGCAGTAATTGATGTGCTACATCCTTAGAACTTACAAAGCAATACTTTATTTTCAAACGTTCCTGTAATTCTCTTCTTCATTTCTATGGTATTGATCTCTGGTATGAATCTTCATATTTCATATAAAAGTTAATTTGTAGTACACAATTCTGATTAAACCACTTATATTTTGATCTCTCCCTTATCTACTTCTCCTTTACTAATCTTTTATTTCAGATCTGGCTTCCTCAATCCTTTTATACAGAAAGGTCCATTAGAAATCTAACACAGACCCTGTTAGTGAAGGCAGTGAGTATGGCTTTAAAGTCTCAACACCTCATCACTTCAATAATGTGGTTAGCCTTTGAAGCTTTATTAGGCCTGAGACAGTGTCTGATCACTTTCACAGTTTTCCCACTTGGCAGCCATTGACTGTTAACACATAATTGAAATGGTTACTTAAGAAACTTGTATTTTACTGGTTTAAGCATTTTTTCAACATATTAGGAATAAGAGTAGGATTATAGCTTAAAGGACCTCACCTATTTTTTACTGAATAGTTTTATCTCCATTTGATGAATTAGTCCACAGTAACAAATTGCAACAACATAACCTAATTTATTAAGTATTTAAATGAAAGAAAAGAAAAATTATATGAGTAACAAAATGCTGATTTGGGTCTACCAGAGAGTAACAAACAAGGGTTTAAAATGGAACATCTCAGCCATGTAAAGGCCACCTGTTAGCTGTATAGTAGGATGACTGATACAGACACCAATATTTATTAAAAATATCTCATAAAGCTTCGTAGACAATTTTACTCTCCTCAACATTGAAAAAAGCTATTTAAACGAGGGAAATAAGTTTAGTAATAAAAAGTTGCAAGAAAAATATTAAATGATAATCACAAAAATATTAAGGCACTGAAATTTTTCAACCATTTTCACCTTGTTAAAATAGAAAATCTCCATTGGTGTAATTCATTGTAATTGCACTGGAGCTGGGGGATTTATGCACACGGCCTTAGGTTCTGAATCCTTACTCTACAGTTCTCATTCCATTTGTCTTCATCCTCACACCCTAATCTTCCCATCTCTTCCTCTTACACATTCCAGCTTAGAATGAAAACATTTTCAAGTGTCTGTGTTTTCCATCCCCTTTATTTCCGTGAAGAGACTGAACCTCATTTTTCTGTGATCATTTACAACCCTAGTGGGTATCTACTGCCTGTCTTTAAGACAATGATCATTCAAGATCAGAAACTAGATGCAAGTTTCTATATGCAACACTACAATGGTAGTAAACCAAATGACACTAAAGAAATAAAAAATAATGTAAAGATTTTTTTTCTAATGAATATTCCACACAATACTTTTTTCAGATTCAGAGCTTCAGTATTCTTTTTGCTAATGGCAACTATGAAACTATCGGTATTCTCAAATAGGAGGTGTTCCTGATTTCTGTATTTTTTCTCCAAAAGAAAAAGTCTGCTTTACAAAAACATGTCTTTTTCCCACACTGAAAAGTCAGTTGCAACTGACATTGCAATATGGCAGGATATAGAACTGAAGAATACAATCTTATCTTTAATTTCCTTGCTTAATCCAACATGCAGAACTTTTGTATTGCAAATCAATGAAACATCATCTGCCAAAGGAAGAGGATGTGTGAAAATACTGGTGTAATGCTAGCATTACATTGGGTGTAACAGCACAGGGGCCTTAAAGAGGACCTAAAATTTATATGTTCCATAATGATGAGGGTAAAGCATCATTAAAACTCTAAACCTTTTTTACAAGTGGAAGTGAAGAAAGAGTAAAACTCACACCTACATGTCATGGTCAATAACCCAAAACAAGTCCTTTTTGCCTTACAGCAGTTTCATTGTATGAATATTATGGTCTAAAATATTGCAGGAGGGAAAATAATCAATGAAATGGAGATTATTAAGAGAATCTTTAGCTATTTGCAGATAGTATAAATATCTAGTGAAATGCACAGATTTTAAAATGTCTTCAATATGGACAGTAGAAATAGTATATCTCTCATAATTTGTGTAAAAAAATGTTTTGTTATTTCTTTACAACACTAAAACATTCCTAAAACAGTAATATCTCTCTTAAAAAGTTAATTGAAAGTGTAGTATGGCTCATTCCCCATGTCATTATACTCACTAAGATGGCTGAAAAACTAGAAGGCAAGCAAATTATTTTCTTCTCTAGTGCTTTACCCATGATAATATGCTGATGAGATTTATTTCTTCCAAAATGAGAGTTAATTTTTTCCTTTCTTGGGAAATAAGCAAAGATATTCAATGTTGCTTAAGAAACCAGCAACCTTCTAGGATATGGATTTCCTTAAGTTCATCTTATATCATCGACATGTTAGACATGATAAAATTAATCCAATAATTTCCATATAATTCTATTTTGAAAAGTAAGTCAAGTTTTGGTGTTGAGCATATTGTCCTGCCCAAAAGTACTCAGAGAAACCTTGTAGGCCAAGTGTGTGTGAGGACAGCAGCCTATCAAGTTCCCATGGATACTCATAATGCATGAAGACGCAAAGGTCGATGGGTCATGAGAAAAAAGAGTTACCAACCTGAAGAGTACGGCTGCTAAATCTGCGAACAAGTTCCCAAGAACTGCCGTGGTGCATGAGTGGCTGGAGGTCATGAGGGCATGAGAATTTAGGGGGGTTCTTGCCCAGTGAAGTCCACTCCTAGAGCCCACCAACTTCACTCTAACTAAGGTTCATGTAACCATAATCGCCACTTTATTTAGCTCTTCAGCAACATCAGGATGTCAACAAAGTCTCAACATGACACTGTTGCCCAGAAATGCCACCTCTTGAAAAGTACGATGTCTAATATGTGGTTATCATGCAAAGATACTTCTCTTAAACAGACTATATAATTTCCACAATGCACATAAAACATTTTTCAGAGCATGTAATATAAGTTTCAGGACACATAAGCTCTGAAGGCATCACAGAATAACCCAAGTGTTTCTTATCGTTGCAGGAAAAGATAAACATCCAACCCCAAAACTCTTTCATAAAGCAAATGCTTTTTATTCTTCCCATAATTTGCTTCATCATTTGCTCATATCACAGGTGTATTTGAAACACCTGAAAATATTACTAAGAGTTAAAGATTAATTTGCAAAATTCAGAAAAGAACTTATGTTATAGAGATGAAGTTGCCATGAGATAGACAGACAGACAGACAGACAGACAGACAGACAGACAGATAGATAGATAGATAGATTAAATAGAGGTCATATGGATAAGGTCTATTTACCTATTAAAAACCCCCAACATCAAAGTATTCCTTAAATTTTGTGTTTGGCTCCAGTTTGATAGTGAGAGGTGGTAAGGAAAAAAAGGCAAGGAACTTAATATTTTCCTCAGTAGATATTCTTAAGCAAAATTCAATCAAACAACATTTTTGCTCACCTTCCCTCAATATATTTTGTAAAACAGATAAAGAGAGATTTTTTTGGTTGTGTGGTTTTTTTTGTTTGTTTGTTTGGGTTTTGTTTGTTTGTTTGTTTGTTTATTTTTGTGGTTTTTTATTTTTTTTATTTTTGAAATGAAATGGAATTTCATTATTATTGCACAATTTTTCTTTTCACTCATATTTTGGTACAGAATATGATATTTTTCTCATGTTTTTGGAGATATAAAAATTTGTAACTGTTTCAAGGAACGAAAATTCAAAAAAGTACAGAGGAAATACACAATGGTTCAAGAGGTCTTTCAATATTTGACTTCAGATCTGAATTATTTGTATTTAATTATAGTAACCATTTTTATTAATATATCTACTAAAATTCCCTACAGAAAGTTTAGTGGACTAAATGAATTTAAAAATACTTCCTCACAGACATTTCCAATATTCATTATTTTTGATCAAGAGAATTGTTGTTTAGAGGTTAGGATTACCAAAATGTCTATCTCCAGCAATCCATAAGGTTTAACTCCTTTCTGAAGAGAAAGTCTTCCTGAAAATCAGATTTGAAAGGTGACACTATTCATGCAAATGTGGGAATGTTGGTCATACTGTTTTTCTGAATACTCTGTTCCTAATCCATAATCACAAACTGGCTGTATTCTGCTCTGTCTGTCTTTCATCATCTGAGGAAATAGTTGGAGTTTTAATACATAAGATCAAGTCATAGACAGGCAATCTTATTCATAATACACCTGTCATAAGCCATCTCTTTCCTTATGAAAACTGTCACCTGTCAATAGCACATAATTTCTTAGCACACAAGACAAATACTACAAAGTTGTTACAGTTCTGTAAGTTTTAAGAATGTGTTTTGGAAATGTGATCATAATTTAGCTCTCCTTGTGGAATAGGTTCTTAAGGCCAAGAAGGGACTGCATATTCTAGGAACAAGAGATTTCTCATTTTTATTCCATGAGGTATCTATGTTTTTAAGGGGAAGCACTACATGTCTTATATTAAACTATGAAATCCCCTTCTAATATATATTTTAACTTTGTGGTCACAAAAAGCTTTTTGTTTTGTTGGTGGAAGATGGAGTCACTACTACCTAGAAAAGTGATTCACCAAACAAAACCTTTCAGGAAGTACATCATAGATGCTTGGATGAGTACCTGACCTTTCTGAAGCATTTCTACCACTCTGTACTATGGTAGTGGTTCTTTCAGCAGGGAATACTCCATCTGGGAGAATGGATCCTACTTTATGTACATTAATGAATGGGTTAAGTGAAAGTTGAAGATAAATTATTGAAGCAGTTTGTTATGCTTTAGGTTTTGATTTTTAATAAATATTAATTAAAAAAGGATACTGTATTTATTCTCCCCTTGAATGAGAATTTTATGGACTGAAGGTCTTGGTTGCCTGGAGGTGAATAGTCAAAGCTGTGCCCTCTGGGGTTGTCTTCTACTGTGATCTAAGACACCAAGGGCTGGCTTGCCAAACTACAAAATGAAGCCTTTCACCAAGAGAGTTGTAGTAACTATGAACAACCGTGAAGAGTCTCTTGAATGATTGACTTCCTTGATTCCTCACCTGGCTTAGAGACTAGGATAAAGATAGAATTTCTCATGATTTGACATGTCCTAACGCTGTCAAGCCTTTGATAGTTCTCATCTTTCCTCAAGCCAGGTCACAGAATCACAGAATGTGATAAGAATACACTAGGTCAGCTGATTGAACATCCCCGCACAAGCAGGGTCATCCTAGAGCACATTGCATAGAATTGCACCCAGATAGTTCTGGAATATCACCAGTGAGGGAAACTTCACAACCTCTCTGGACAACCTATTCCAGTGCTTGGTCACCTGCACAGTCCTGTGACTTTATCACATCCCAAAGACCAGTTCTATTGACAGCTTATAAAAAGAACATGAAATTTTTCAGCAGAAAGTTTGTGGGTGTCTTAAATGCTCTTTTTATTTATGCTCTTTCTCTTTACCCAAGTTACTAGGCTATTTTATGATACCAAAGGGAGATAGAGATATTCTTTTGGCCTCCACCACTATATAGTGCAATGCACTGTATCAAGGAAGTAATAAACTTAGTGTGCTGAGTTGGGCATAAGGCACACAGAGTACCTTCTCCAAGTTTAAGTCTGTCTTGAATTCTCAGGAAAGCTGAATAAAATAAACAGGAGTTACTAAGCCCCTACTTTGGAAATGAAAACTACCTTCTATAGCATGTGGAAAACGGGCAGAACCAAGGATCTGATCATTACCAACATCTGCAATTGCCACCAAGGCAGAGTAGTTACTTCAAAGTGCTGTCAGTAAAAAACACCATAGAAAATCAGTTTTCTCCATCAGTTTTTTTTTTTTTCTAATTCCCGTGTCCTTGGCAATAACAATGGTATGGAAATTGTCAAATAAGGTTTTTGAAACAATGGCAATAAGATTCATACCTCAACCTCATCTATGACAGAACAAAATACAATTTTTGAGTGCAAGAGATCTTTTTGTGTGATGTTACCAAAGAATCTGTTTCAGAGCACTGACAGTATTAAGATGGGAGTTTTTTTAGTTATTGATCTGTTAACTCCAAGTTTATAAGTTTAACCTACTTTCCCAAAGTTATCTTCTGACATTGTTATTCTATGTATACATTATAGCAGAGCAATATCTGGGAGTAATAAACTAGTCAGTAGAAAATTAAATCAACAGCTGCCTTTGTGTGTTTACCACCTGAGACTAGAGCAAGGAATGCACATATCTGGCTCCACATCAAGTGATC
The DNA here is from genome assembly GCA_013399695.1 of Formicarius rufipectus. Taxonomy (NCBI): domain Eukaryota; kingdom Metazoa; phylum Chordata; class Aves; order Passeriformes; family Formicariidae; genus Formicarius; species Formicarius rufipectus. Next base: position 94,429 of record VXAU01000062.1, on the reverse strand, counting down.
AAATATTTTATAGCTAACCAAGGACATGATGATTTTGCAATGTCAGTGTTCTGATTCCTCTTGCATTCAGTAATAGAGAGATGACTTTGTTAATGTCCCAAGCCAATCATCTTACCTGATCTGTGTACTTTTGAAATAGATGTCATTTTAGCAAAAGGAATTTCAATATTGAAGAATCTGTTATGTAACTTACAAGTAAACTCTGTTAACAAGATGCATATTTTCTAACTCCACTTTATTGTATTGTTTTTTGATATGTCTTTGTCAGCTTTTAGTTATAGAAGGAGAAAAGATGAGCTTTATTATTATAATTATACAAAATGGGAGTAAACAGATGCATATTTGTACTCTTCTATTCCATCACTTTTGTCCATTAAATTCTATGCTTTGGATCATGTAAACTCCCTATGAAGAAAAAAACTAATCATCTTATTCACATAACCCTTGCAAAGGTTTTCAAATTGTGGTAAATGTATTTTAAGCCAGAAATTCAGGTATGAATTCTTGGGATTCAGTCTGAATGCCAGAGTCCTGACCTTTAACACTTCCTAGACCAAAAGGGAAACTGTAACAAATATGTGTCAAGAGGTGATGACTCTTCTCTCTGTCATCTTAAGGAACTTTGCAGTATCTTTGCTCTCTCAAACATAAGCACTATTGCATCAATAGCAAGTAATGTCCAGATGAAGCAAGCAAATCTTTAATTAATTAAGAATTAAGCTGTTTCATATTTGATTAGCTTTCATTTGGTGAATGCTAACAAGATCTTTATCCTTCCAAATTTTTCTCATTTTGGAACAGACACTTCAAAAATACTCACAGAAACTTACTTTTGATCATCACAGCATTTACAACTATGAGACTTACCAGTTGCTCTGTTAAGAATAAAAAAAATACATCTGCTTTCATTCTAGAGGGCTATTAATGGAATACAGATGACTAAGTACTTACACATAGCATACAGCTTTGCCTCAACAAACTGGTGAGGAAATATGTAAGAAAACTCCAAAACTGGCTTTAAAAATGTGGAAGTTCAGTCAGTTAAGAAATTTGTATAAATTAAAAGCACATCTGAAATAGATAATGTCCCCATATTAGTGTGGATAATGTATTTTCCTTTTTGAGGTGGTTATATGAAACTAGAGTGCTTTGCCATGCCTAACAGTAATTCAACTCTAGTGCTGGTTTTTATTTTTCCCAGAACAATGTCAGAGAGAAGAAAATGGTAAAAAACAGATCACTGTTTTCTTCTTTCCAATGCAACAGAAAGTGCAAACAAAAGTACTGAAACACTCATGCAAGAAAAGATATAGTAAGTGAATTCTAATGGCTTTGCACAATGCAATTTTGACAAAGCTAGAGATTAGAGATCTGCTGCAAGACTACAGTGGTTATTGCAATGCAGGGAATTTATCAGAAAATGTAGAATATCAGGAACATGGTGGCAAATCTTTGCTTTAAGACTACAAAGAAGCAGTGAGCAAATCAATAGTGTTCACAAGCAGTTTACTGATAAACCCTGGAAATAAAATTATCTCTTCTCAGATAAGCCCCTAATCTATGATTATTTTACTATCAAAATGTGTCTTGCATTTTCCCTGGGTGCAATGGAATACAAAGAAATTTGCAAATTTAACTGACTCCATTTTGAAAAAATGAGTTTGCTATCATAAATCACTCTGCAACTAAACATTATAGTTCATTATAACATGACTACTGGTGAGAAGGGAAGGAACACCAAAAGATGTCATTTTAGGAGTGAAAGGGAGTAAAAATAAGCTGAAATTGAGTAGAACTATTGTCAATCATGCAGTTACGACTACAGCCATTCTACAGTACTCTCAGAGTTTGGCCGGCCTTTTCCTTATGAGTGGTTAATAAATCCATCTCATCATGTTTTTCCTTCCAGTGACAGCTCTCAAATCTGGTCACCTTCCTTTTTTGCTGACAGTTACAGCTTTTTCTTTTGCCTGATTCTATGGAGAAAGATTTTCTGTCATTGTGAAGCAAAGAAAGGTTGAGGTATTGTTGACAAAGCAATGAAATCTGCATGAGGCCATTTGATCATCATATTCTGCTGTATTCAGGAATATATGTGCATATTTTGGCTGTCTAAGGAGTGTGATTCCATAATATCCAATGTTTACGTCTTTAAGTGCACACCTATCATTTGTGAAGCAGGAGTTGCAAATCAGCTGGTTCGCACTCAGGATAGGCTAGAAATCTGTAAAAGTCTACTACACACAGTACTTAGTGAAAGACATATTTAATGAATTCTATGAGGAATGACAAGATATCCAACATATGTGCATATTCAACAATATATGTGCATAACACAATAGATAAGATTTCATATTAGAACTGCTGCCCAGTTTAGATGCCATTCCTCATTTCCTCTTTGTAAATAAAATTATAGGTATAAAAAATTAGAGAGATTCATGTTTACAGACTAAGTAGAAACATTAAATTAGTGAAGGAGTTCAAAAAGTTATTCATGGATCATCTGCAAACACTTTTTCTATATTATAGAAACTATCACTGGCATTTTATATCCCATTTTAAAACATTATCACAATGTTCATCATTGATATTAGTAAGTGCAAGAACACTGAAAAATATCCTTCCAAATGTAGTTTAAATCTTCCTAATGTGATTTCAAAACCACTAGGAAAATAATTGCATTAATATTTTCAAAATTACTTGCCATTTTTTGAAAGAGAAGACAAAAAAAAAAAAGTCCAAACCTGACAGTCAAATCTTAAAAAATGTTATCGGACAAGTTAGATGGAAAAAGTCTAAGCAACTTTCCTTGCTCCTTTTCTTTGTATTGCAATGCCCCCTGCAGGTATAACAGATC
>VXAU01000062.1:77846-91565 GCA_013399695.1 Formicarius rufipectus | reverse complement strand
GCCCCCTGCAGGTATAACAGATCCTCTGTTTCTCCATAGTATTTTCTTAAGTTCTTTGAAGGGAGCAACTCATCTGACAAACTCATGACCCTTGCTAATGACAAAATATTGCTTGAATCACTGAAGATAATAAAACTAAAAAACAAACAAAAAAACCACACAAAACCAAAACCAGAAAACAAACAAAAAAACCCAAACAAAAAACCCAAAACAGAAAGAAAAAAACCCAAACAACTCATATTGTAGAAAATAGAAGGAAAACAGAAAAAAAACCCCAACTGGATATATGCTATATATGAAATGGAGAACACTGCGTAAGNATTCATGGATCATCTGCAAACACTTTTTCTATATTATAGAAACTATCACTGGCATTTTATATCCCATTTTAAAACATTATCACAATGTTCATCATTGATATTAGTAAGTGCAAGAACACTGAAAAATATCCTTCCAAATGTAGTTTAAATCTTCCTAATGTGATTTCAAAACCACTAGGAAAATAATTGCATTAATATTTTCAAAATTACTTGCCATTTTTTGAAAGAGAAGACAAAAAAAAAAAAGTCCAAACCTGACAGTCAAATCTTAAAAAATGTTATCGGACAAGTTAGATGGAAAAAGTCTAAGCAACTTTCCTTGCTCCTTTTCTTTGTATTGCAATGCCCCCTGCAGGTATAACAGATCCTCTGTTTCTCCATAGTATTTTCTTAAGTTCTTTGAAGGGAGCAACTCATCTGACAAACTCATGACCCTTGCTAATGACAAAATATTGCTTGAATCACTGAAGATAATAAAACTAAAAAACAAACAAAAAAACCACACAAAACCAAAACCAGAAAACAAACAAAAAAACCCAAACAAAAAACCCAAAACAGAAAGAAAAAAACCCAAACAACTCATATTGTAGAAAATAGAAGGAAAACAGAAAAAAAACCCCAACTGGATATATGCTATATATGAAATGGAGAACACTGCGTAAGTAAAAAAAAAGAAAAAAACACAAAAAAAAAAAAAACCACAAAAAAACCCCAACCAACCAAACAAAACAAAAAACCCCAAAAAACAAACAAACAAACAAACAAACCCCAAACAAACAAAAACACTTTGCACAGATAAGTGAAAACTTGTGTACTCTGGCTGTCTCAAGAGGCTTAAATTGGGGAGGAATATGATGGTCCTCCAAAGCAACTTGAGTACCAAACCTCTGAACTCAGTTTTAAATGATCAGTATGTTATTATTTAAATGAACAGTTGTTACCAGTCTTCTTAAATGAACTCAAGAGAAAAAGTAAATTAATTTTCTCAGGGTAATCGATTACATGAACCACCCACCCACACCAATATATGCTAAGCTTGAACCCAGATCACTGTGTGGTTACCATTATCTTGCAGAAGATCTCTGGACAAATAAGGGATGCTCATAACTCTTCAACAGGTATCAGACCAGGAGATATGGAGTAGACACTCTAAAAGACTGAGGAGGCAACAAGAATCCCTGACCCCCAGGTGTGGGACTGGTGCCCCTTAACAGCAGTTATGGTGGCATGATTAGAGTCATAGTTGGTCTATACCAAGAGCATTGCTAAAACTACATAGTTTAGAGGATTTGTGGGAATCGTTGACAGACTAGAAGCTTGACTAAAGAAGCATGTCAAAATCAAAAAAAGAAAAAAAGACAGAAAGCAAGGAGATTTCACAGTTGTTGGCAGGTAATTTCTGATTGTATTAGTTAAATGTCATGTTTCCTCCTGTATTAAACTCTGCAAATAGTAGATTCATGAAGTAATAACAACATTTTGACAGGTGATAGAGCATAGTTGAGGAAAGGAGTGGATATAAGTGTATGCAGTGGTTTCTCCATTTTAGCAGACCTCAGTGAGAAGAATGTGTAAATACAGTTAGATATATAGACACTGAAGTGCTAAAGAGAACCACTAAATCAGAATTAATGAACATACCATGGACGTATTGAAGGAGTTGCACCGGGTTTGTAAAAGTTCTATGACATTAAGAGGACAAGAGAATCAGCGCATTAAACAGTTGCCATTGTTGCCCAAGAAACGACAGCACACATACACGTCTGCTTAAGGAATTATACATAGAGAAATTGAGAGGAGGATATTATAATAAAAATTCTTAAGTCATAGAAATATATTACACCTATATTTATTTAAATATTGTAAAATTAAGCACATGTAATAATTACATGTGATCAGGAATACACAGACATTTAAGCCTGTGCTTCTGGAATAAGAAATATCTTTGTCTGAAAAATATATTTTTTTTTCTGTTTCATTAGCAGAACTAGATCATGAGTGATTAGGAAGAAGAGGAAGAAGGGCTTCCTTTTCAAGAGAAGCTCAGATCCATGCAACTGTTACAGAAACCTCTAGCTATGAGTTTCAGCTTGCAAGGAACTAGATCCAGGGAGCAAGAAGTCTCTCCCATTTCAATGTATCATTGAAAGCACTCAGAAACTGTGGAAAAATAACTAACACCTTATGGGAGTGGGAAAAGCAAATCAAAGATATAGCCTACTTTTGTTTTCTTTTCAGAGAGATCCAAAAGGTAGGTGTATATTCATATTTTAGGCTAACCACTGCTTTTAATCTGTTAACCATTTATGACATCAATGATGAAGTCTGATGTTCAAAGATGAGAGCATAAGGTCAATGTGCCATAATAAGGGCACCTAATATGCTATCAGAAACAGATTCCATAAAGTTCTAATACTTTTCTAAAAAAAAAAAAGGAAAAAAGTCATCCTGGTAAGTCATATATGCTGATTTGTGCTTACAAACAGCTCAAAAGCTGTTTTGTTTCATCAGCTGAATGAGGAAAGACAATTACTTACCTTTCTGAAAAAAATAGCAAAATATGCAGCACATCTGAGTGAAATTATACTGAAGGCATCTATCCATTCTTTCTGTCTGAAGATGTTAAAAATTAATCAAACACTTAAGAAGGTGTTTCGCTGTACCTTTATAAATACAGAATATCAAGACTGAGCAGTCAAAAGATAACTTAGGGCATAAGAAGGACTCTTGCTTTAGCATGATCAAAAACCATTGGCATTTTGGAGTTTGTTACCGTCTTAAAAATTAGAAATCTAGTTCCATATCAACATTTCCTTGGTTTATTTTAAAATTATCCAATTTTTAAATTCAAAATAGGAAAGAAGAGAAAACTGAAACTTCAGTAAAGCTTATCCATAAGTAAACCCTTTCAGAACACCCAGTGATTTAGCCCTGGGGTCATATTTTTAAATGAAACAAATTTCCTTCCTCCTACTGCAGTCTTACAAGTGTGTTATGTCCAGATCAATTTCAGACATCAAAAAATGAAATAACTGCTGTTACTTCTGCTCTAAATTGACCTTCTTATTAAGGAAGCTTTTTTTTTTTAGGCTGATACATATATTAAATGCTACAAGTCAATCTCAGTTCTGTTTTCCTTCTAAGTTTGGTTTTCTTTTATTTTACAAATAATGGAGATATGCAAATCTGCAATCAAATTTATCCGAAGAATATTACCACACCGTTTGAACTGTTCCAGAAGCAGGATAAAATGATAGAGGTTTTTCCCATTTGAGGATTTTTATACCTCACAGATCAAGGCAAAAAATATGCAAATGTCTTCATTTTGTACAACTCATGATTAGAAGGTAAGAATTATTTTCTTCTGGATTCGCCAGATTGGAAAGCATAAATATCCAGAAACTGTCAAAATATAAGTTGTTAATCTTAATTTAAAATGTAATAAATCAGACTCAAAAATATAAGAAAAATCATTTTTAGTAAAAAAACCCTGAAGCAAAAAAGGTTTTTTTACTTTTAGTAAAAGAGGTAATTTAAAAAATTTTTTTTTTCTCCAGACAGTTGCAAGAATGGCACAATTTTTTTTGCTGAGCAAACTTAACCTTTTTGTATTGCAAAGTCTATATGGCCACATGGTGAATTTACCCTAAGGTGAAGCTCAGAACTTGCCCTCCAAAAACTTCCAGCTGCATGCATATTATCTGAACATGGGCTGCTGTAATTAGAGCTAATCCAACCAGTAAATGTGACAGATATACAGATCAAGACAACTATGAAATTGTAAATAAACACCAGCTGAAGAAGGCTCCTCTTATAGGTTAATCTAACACCTATCAACACATCAGTCAGTGTACACACTAATTTAACCAGAGAGGTGTCATTGCCTCTGTCATGATGGTCTCGTCCAGGTTATGACAGTAACCACTGCACTCATTGAAAGGTGGAGAGGGACTTCAGAAGGGTATGCAGTGATAGAACAAGGTGGGATGGTTTTAACCTGAAAGAGGGTGGGTTTATACTAGATATTGCAAAGAAATTCTTTACTATGTGGGTAGTGAGGCACTGAAACAGGTTGCCCAGTGAAGCTCTGGATGCCCCACCACTGGAAGTGTTCAAAGACAAGTTGTGCAACCTGGTCTAATGGAAGGTGACCCTGTCCACAGCAGCAGGATTGGAAATGTATGTATATATAGTTGCTTCTGACCCCAACCATTCTATGATTTTATGACAAAAGTTCTACTTTGTAGTTTTCGTTGAGGTTTTTCTTGGAGTTTACACACTTATGCAAGCACAAAGAACTATAACTGTGCATAGTAAAGTTACAGATTTTTTAATTATCAAACAATTTAAACTTTAAATTGCTTACAGAAACATGATGCTTCAATGAGCCTTCAATATGTCTTTGAAGCCTGCATACCTATTAAAACATCTTAAGATGTACTTCTCCTGACTATTGCACTGACTGATCAAGGGGAAATTCAATGCCTTTCTTCTTCAGGTTCTGTGTATTCCCATGCAGAGAGAATCAGCCCATCTTCCAAATTAAGGAGTTATGCACTCACCTATTCTATACATGATAAAGGCATGTAAATCAAAGCTGCTTTTACATTTCTACTAATAATATGTAAAAATACTTTCTATCATTCACAACCTGTATAAGTTGTTCATTGGGGTTCAATGGCCTGTCATTACTTCTCCCGTGTATTCTGTAAGAATCTTTACCTATAACTGCCATTTCTCATGAGAATTGTGATCACGAAGATTGTAATGTATTTTAAATATAGAAGTTATTTATTAACAAAACAATGATAACAGAAGAGGATGTTTCAGGGTTCATCACTAACACTTCCAGTAAGGAGAAATGTTTAGTACAGTAAGGACAAAGGAAAAGCTTGAAATTAAATGGTTCTGCTCAAAGAGGAAGTTTCATGTTTACTTAATTATTGAACTTATGCGATGCTTTCAATAAGTTGAGTTCACATTATTCATAAGAAAATTGTCATTGATTGCCAGTGATGATTCCAGAAAAGTATTTGCACATTCCTTCCCAACAAATGCTTGGGGAAATCTATTCATAGATTTTTAAATTCCAGAAGAATGAATGTAAAATGCAATTTTTACTACTTATTAAGTTTGATGAATATATAGAGTGATTTTATTATTTTTTTTAATTCTCTAAACTAATAGGAACTATCCTAAAATACAGTTTCCGAAATTATGTTCAGTTCTGGAAGGTTATTATTATTACAGTGTATCTCACCTATGGGTTAAAAAGTTGGACTTTTTCTTCAAGCAAAAATTAATAAATTTAATTGTTTCGAAATAAGATTACTATCAAGTGTGAAAACACATTAAAATCATGACTGTCAATAACTGAGAGGAAAATATCCCAATAGTAAGGTAAATTCAGAAATCAAGCACTTGGAACGCACTGATGCCAAAAGCCACCAGGAACTTTCTACAGCATTTGAAATCTTATTAAATAGCAAGTTGTACTGAAAGTACTATGCTATTTTAAAGTGTGCTTGAAAGGAAAGAAATAATTTTAGTTTGATTTCACCTGCAAGAATTCCTGCACTCTGAAATTATTTTGCTGTTCCCAATGTTCTACAGTCTCCCTCAGGCTTTACTGAGGTGACGCTGATGCTGTATGACCCTGACAGGTCTGGGCTGAGAAGTGAGAAGTCCTAGATCATGGAGAGGTGTCATTGCTTCTGCTTAGGATTCCAAATAAGCAGAGTCAGAGACTTTTCATTCAATGGCAGCTCCTGCTGCTTACAGCCATACATAACTTGGATTCAGAAAGACTTGACCCTTCCCCTGCACTACAGTGGGAAAAGGTATGATATTCCTTATGCATTATCTAGGAAGCTTTTGCAAAGGCTTCTGAGGAAAAACAGCATGAAAGTATAGTCAGACAGGATCGACATGCAAAGACATAGGAATTTTTCAAGCAGTTGCTTCTACCTACAGGAGCAAAACCATTCAAATGAAGACTTCCATAGAAAAAATTCTCCGGATGGCATTTCTGGTAGAAGAGAGTGGTCTCCCACCAAGTGACTTCATATTTAGATAATGGTCTTCATTCTAAACTCAGCTCTGCCCCATCTGGAACAGATTTCAAGTCAGATTAGCTTTTCATCACTTAGCTGTGTCAGGGTAGGTGTATTTCCACAGTTTCTGTTGGAGCTAAGCTATTTAAATGTCTACCGAGTTAAATTCACAGATCAAAGTCACACTAGGGAGATGAAAAAATAATATAACTAAACATTAATTTTTATATCTAAAATTCAGATCCTAAAAATACTTATAAAACACTATCCTGACAACGTAAGTTAATTGATAGAAGCAGAGAGTTCTTTTATCCTTTTCATAAAATTCTGATTTAAACTGTCATATCTTCATCATCCCTATATTCCCCAGCAGTATGCTTCCCGCTTGTTTCTGGATATATTAAGTCAGGCAGAAAGAAGTATTATTGGACAAATTTTTAACAAAGTCCCTGCCTCAAAATCTTGACCCACAGCAGATCAAATTATCAAGATAATCACACTTAGTTCACTTTTACATCTCAGGAAAATTCAGTGAAATATGTCAGAAAATATTACTACAGTAGTCTTGGTTAGATAAATATTTCAGAGTGGCAGACTAAATTTTCTACTCTTTGAGACATCAGGTAAAGAGTAGCAGTTTGAAGCAAACATTACTAAATTGTTGATATTCTGCAATTTTATTTTATTTTATTCTTTCTGGTTTCAGCTCTTCAGTAAATTTCTTTGTTTGGTAAAGGTTATTATTTTGTAGTAATGGCTGGAGAGTAGAGGACTTGCATAAACCATTCAGCACATGAACAGTAAGTAATTTAATCAGATAATTACTGTAAAAGTGCAGTCATTCTATCGGACTGGTGGTAGAATCCTAAGAAAGTAAAGGTCGTGCAAACTCATCATATTTATGGCTTCACTCTACCTCTATCATACAGTACAAATAAAATCTGACCTTTATCTACTACAGTAATGTAGAAAGAGCTTCAATTAACAAGTTTTTGTCTAGTACAAATGTTGTTCAATAGCTTTTAATGATACTGCCAATTATCAATGCAATAATGCCCTTTACTCATTTTACAGTGACGGAGATGATATTGGCTAGTAAAGTTAACTGGCATAAAATATAAAGTGAAACATAGAGCAGAAGAAGCTGTGGAGCTAAAGCAGAACTCAGAACAGAAAAATCTGATATTTTAAGGAATTACTCAATAGAACATATGTCATAAAAGATCCAAATATGTGTTGGAATTGAGATAATTTTATCTTTTATTGCCTCCTGAACCTCTTACTCAGTTACTCAAAGCCTTTTTCTATTGCCCTGCTCAGTAGTTTTTCTCCCATTCTGCACTGTACTTGCCACAATTTCCTGTAAACAGGTTATTTTTGGATTAAAAAATAACTTATTTTGTCATAGTAAATCAACAAATAACTTTCTTCTCACAGTCTAGTACTGTCCCAGCCAGAAGAGGAGACGTTTCAGTTAAATGTCAGTGACAGTGTAATTAATAGCATCTGTAGATAGCAGAAAGAGATCATATGCTCTTTAGGTATGTTACATGGTGAAAGAGCAGACAAATCACTTTGGTTACTAAATGCCATTTGTGAGCCCTTTGGAGCCGTGTCGACTTACCACAAACTGCCTGCATGGAAATACAAAGCTGTGTTTCGACATGGAGGGAAGATAACAGGTCAGAGGAAGATCAAAAGTTGCCCAAAGGAAGCTGAAGCAATCATTTATGTCGTTGCTCAGGACCCTGTCTTTTTCCTCAATTACCTTTTTGCATTTTTACAAAGATCAAATTCCCACCTAAGTACTGGAATCAAAGCATTATTTGTACTTTTTACCTTTTTTATGCATAGAAACAGAAAACAAAGATGAAAATGCTTTAACATGTCTTGAGAGCCTCATTTTAAGATCCAAACATTTTTTTATGTCTACAAACTCAGCTATGATCTTTTTCATTCAGAATTGGCAGCTAAAATGAATTAATGGGGCCTAACTAATCTACTCTATATTCACACCATTAGTTTATATAGATTCATTAATGTTCCTTTGTGGACAAAATCTTAACAAAGACTAGTAAATTGACAGAAAGAACATTACAAAGAAATAGACTGAGTGATGATTTGCTTAATTAGTTGCCAAAAGACAAATGTTGTTGCAAGCAGCACTATTTTTAGAAATGTCACATGCTAAATGTAGTGGATACATTGGAAATACTTATATAAAGATATGATGTAAGTACACGCACATTGTTCGACACTGCACATATTTTCAATATTTTTAACACCTGAAATATAAAGAAGGAAAAATAAAACAATGGGAAGGTGAGATAAAGGCTCAAAATAGATAGGAAGAAGATGAAAACAAACAAACAAAAAAACCCATATGAAAAATAATCATTTGTGGTAACAGCATATACAATGTAGTATGCCATACAGGGAAATTATCAATACTATAAAGATTTTAAAATCTTTGCTGAGCCACATCAAGATTATTTTTGCTAAGCTTGTACAGGACTCTGGGGGAATACATAATTTTGTAGGGAATCAGGCAAAAATGTAATAACTTATCGATCTGTGAAGCTAAGTATTAGGAACTGTGAAAAATAGAAAAAAACCTAACAGACTGCATATCAAGCTGGAACTTGGAAAGGAATGGTAGCCTACATATCAACAGTGATGATTATGCCCTCTCACTGTTTACAAACACAGCTCTTCTTATTCCTGTGCTTGTATTTAACAGAAGAAACAACAAACCAGCATCTACAGAAGGATCTTCAGGGGAACAAAATCACAAATAATAGAACAGTTTGGGTTGAAAGAGATCTTAAATATCATCTTATTCCAACTCCCTGTCATGGATAGGAACAGCTTACATGATCAGGTTCCTCAGGATCCCATCCAACCTGGCCTTGAGAACGTCCAGAGATGGAGCATCCACAGTTTTCTGGACAACCTCTGCATAGGTGTGGCAGCTGTGAACCTGAATAGAGGCATCCACAGAGGCTGTGACAAGAGAAAAAGATGAAGTGCAAAAGAAGACACTTTAAATGATGCGTTAGGAAATGAAATGAGACAAATTGTGAGCAGATGGAGTGCTTTAACAGCACTCTGCCATTCCCTTTCTACAGTGTAAGTTTTTCTAACTGAGTTTTCTATTTAATGGATGGTTTCAGGTTTTGCTCTCTGGCTTCCAGACAGTAATTCATCTCACCTCAGAATCTCAAGTGATGGTGGACTCAGCATTTGGCAGCCAAGTGAGTCTACACCATTGCCAGGACAGAGACTCCTTCTGAAAAGCTTCAGTCGTTTACCTCTGAGGTGGTCTTCTTAGCCTTCCTCAGTGTCAATAAAGAAAAATAAGCAGCTTCAGAGAATGATTCATTTAACATATTTCAAAAGTCTTCTCTGTGTTGAAATTAATTCCTTTCCAAAAACATCTATTTCTCTTCACAGACCATTGAGGCAGCTTTAGAATGACTAGCTCAAATACCCATGTCTAGACTGTATCCCACGCTTGCATTCCTTTGACAAATCCCACCCAAGATGTCAAAAACTGAAAGGGGAAAGTATCAAAGTGTCTGGTTATATGAGAAAAAACAATCAAAATATTGCTGGGCCTTTTATGAACTACATGGACATTTATGAAAGGTAACTATCAATATAAAACAACATGCATATCTTTGGGATAAAAAAAAAATAATTTGGGGATGTTAAAGAAAAAGAGGAGATAGCCTGAGCAAAATATTTATTGTCACTTAGATCTTTGGCTTCAGCCATAATAAAATAAAACAAAAACAGAATTAAAAAAAAAACCAAACACACACAAACAAAACCAAAACCAAACACAAACAAACAAATCAACCAAAACAAGGAAACTCACTATCCCTGCTGTGATTGCTCCCAATCTCATTAAATATTTCCATGTTTGGTTCAATACGTAATAAGATTATCAGAAACTTCCAAAGACAATTTTCAACATATGACAAAAATCTGCTTTCTATTTACATATTTATAATGATTCCTTGTGGGTTTTCCCCCCCCAAAATCAATCCCTTGGCAATACTGAACTTTTTTGTTTGCTTTATTGTTTGAGTTTGTTTGTTTTGTTTTTTTGTTCAGAAAATATTTTCATTTCGGATTTCTGCTGGACTTTTTGGCCAGGTCAAGGTTATTATGGAGGTGAGAACTGGGAAAATAGCACTGTTGTTGGCAATATTGATTTATCAAGACTAGACAAATAGCAGTGCCACCTCCTGCTCAGACTTTATAACTGCAGAAACTACTAAGGGCTGAGCTGGTACAACATTTATGGTTTACAGTGGAAACATCACTTAAGAGAAGGAATTACTTTCTGTAACTGACACGATGTAGCCTAAAAAGAAAGTTTAAAAGGAAAATTATAATCAAATAGCTGTGAATGAATGAGATCACTGTCTTTCATTTCAGTCTTATTTTTTTCATGCAAACTATTCCAGTCAGGGAGGTAAGAAATTTAAAAATGTCTTTAAATTAAGGGATAAAGTGGGAAGTCAACTGATTTCACATTCCTTTGAGATGTTACATGATATTGGAATGTATCAGCTGCACTTGAGCTTCTTATATGCACACTTACTCACTCACAACACACACACATGAAATGGATTTGCAGACTGAAGTATTCCTGAAATTTATTACATGTTCTCCTACAGAAAATAATTACAGAACAATTACATATACAGATTAATTTCAGAAAATAATATTATTTTCATATTAATTGATAAAGGGCACACAAAATAGTAGCAGATCTTATTTGGAGGAAGTGTTTGCACTGGCATGTTTAGTAATATACCCAAGAGAAGCCCTTATCATGGCGTAGTGGGATCCACCTCCACAAGACCTTTATAATCCCTCAATAAATCTTTCAGTCTGGTTTCATTGAGGTGTCAGGCTGTTGCAGGGCACCCATCAGGACTGATCTCAGCACCACAGATGTCAGGATAGGAAGGTGAACCCAGTCCACACCTCTGGCCCAGATGAGGTCTTCCCTGACCTCCCCCCAAGCCCTTCCCCCCGCCAAGAGGTGTGGGGCAAGTGGGACTGAGCAAGGAAAAGGTATGTCCTTTGGGAAGTAATGGCCATTTGTGAGTGTGGGGCTGCACTTCCAGCTTAAAACCACTACCTACCTTACTCTTGTGTTACCCGATGGATAAGCATTGCTTCATTTGTTTGTTCTGTCAAAAGTCAGCAGTGTTACACACATCTACACAGAGTCACACAAGACTATTACAAAATTTTCTGTTGAGATTATCACCAGAGAAAAAAGACTTACAGGGTTCTTGGAGACGTTATTATATCTTAAGACATGATTTAAGTTGATTCAGTTTACTGCAAAATGAATGTCAATATTTGCTTACATTAAACAGATAAATGAAAGCATGATTTTGGCCAGAATGAATAGATTGGGAAAATGTTTTGTTTTTTAAAAAAAGGAGAGAAAATAAACCAAAACAAACAGAAAACAAAACCAAACAAAAACAATCAAAAACTCCAGAAAAATAAATCTTACAAAATAAAGAATTTCAATTCTTGCTTCAGAGCAATGCTAAAATTTATGAACTTTGTTTTTAATGGAATAAAATACACCTTGGTCTGTAATTTTTTGCTTTGGGTTTATTTATCATTTTGAACAAACTCCTTGGCACATCTGCTTTGTGTGACAAAGAAAAGCACAGATTAACTTCATTCTTCAGTCTGAAGTGGTCAGTTCTATACCACAAATGACAAGCAAACTCACATCTTACTTCACGTACCTGTGGTACAATGATGATGAATATTGAAAACAACTTTTAATATTACAACTAGATGATAACATAAATACACAAAGACAGGACTTAAACTCTCAGAGTCTGTTGGGAGATGTAAAGTTGCTTGAAAGTCTGACCTAATACAATATCTAAGTGGCACAATCAAATCAAATGCATGATTTAAGTAATGCTGCTCTGTTCAGTCTAGATATATAAGGCCTTTGGAAACTAAGAAAGAGCTATCCTCTCTATGATATTTACAAGTAACTTGAATATGTCATCTTTGGGCTAGATAGCAGCTGTGAGCCAGCCCACGGGAATTCTCACCCTCATTCTTTTTGTTTACTCCTGTTACTCAAGTTTTCACTAAAAAGAATGCTCCAGATAAAGCACAGATAAGTGCAAGGGAATAAAAATGAAGAGTACATTGCCTACTCAGCTTGATCAAAGCAAATTTAAGTGGCACCCAAGTGATACACTGGGGACAGAAAGGAATAGACAGAAATCAAGACAAAGACACACTTTAATCCATATAAACATGAAAAACTAGTTTCACATGTTCCTCTTAAGTATATTGTACCCTTTTATTTACAGAGCCTTAAATTACACAATGTCAGTGAATCTTCACAATAACTGTCAGCCATAGGCTCACTTGTTGCACATGTCAAATACAGGCAAGTCATCCTACAAGCTCTATCATATAAGGCCAGTGTGCAGTTTCATACTTTATATATAAATGTATATTTATATTTTGGTTCTGATTCTGTTTGAGAGGCCGTATTTTAGGTTTGCATTTGTAAAGTCCATTGTTTGATGGAATTGTGATATGGTAACCTATACTGGAGTTCTCAAAATTGTACTTTAAAATAGATTCATATTTCATAAAATATGACAAAAAATTCCTTAAGAATTTCTGAGGTAAATATAAATTGGGTAGTTGAGGGGTTTTTCCTTTTGACAAACCCAATAATTAATGCCAATTATACCTATTCTATGAAATTCAAACTAACTCTTAATTGTGGACTGTTGCTTTGTCTTTAGTAACACTACCATCCACTAGCAAAGATGCAGTCTCAGTGTTTTATATTCGTTTCCCACAGACTTGAAATTAAGCAGAACAAGAACTGGAAAAGGCAATTAGTGAAAAAAAAAAAAATGGTACTCTCTGCTCCTCCAAATTATCTTCCCATATAATACCACAAACTGCATTTCACCTTTGTACTTATTTACTTATTTGCAGTCAAACTACGTTTTGTGGTTTTTTTTGTTTGGTTGGTTTGGGGGTTTTTTTTGTTTGTTTTTTTTTTGTGTGTGTGCGTGTGGTTTTTTTGTTTTGTTTTGTTTGTTTGGGGGTTTTTTGTTGTTGTTTTTTGTTTTGGTTTGGGTTTTTGTTTGTTTGTTTTCTCCTTGAAGGTATTGTTCACAAAACATGTCTTTTTAAAACTATTTTTTCTCTGAAAATTCTCTTTGGAGGTATACCTCAGAGAGATTCCAGTCATGACTCAATGGTGCACTGGATCTGTTTTCACCTTGTCTTTCAACACAGTGAACTTCATTCTGTTT
>VXAU01000062.1:45098-74092 GCA_013399695.1 Formicarius rufipectus | reverse complement strand
CCCCGGCCCCGCGGGCCGGCGGGGCCGCCTGTCCCGGCAGGGCCTCCTGCCCTGGCACTGCCGTCTGTCCCAACATTCCGTCTGTCCCTGCACTGCCCTCTCTCCCAGCACTGCCTCCTGCCCCAACACGGACGCCTGTCTCGGGCACAGTCCCCTGACCCCNCCGCTCGGGGCCGGGGCCGGGGCCGGGGCCGGGCGGAGCCCGCAGCGACCTCCCGGCACTGCCCGGTGCCGATCCAGATCCCATTCCCGATCCGCCAGCAGCCGCCGCTGCTCGCCGCTGGGGCTGTCTCTGGGGCTGCTCACGGGGGAGGTGGGGCCGAGACGGGCAGTGTGCCGCCGCTGCCTCGCGTAGGCCGCGGTAGACCCGCCGCTTCGGGAGGGGCTGGGGCAGGAGCCTGCGGGGAGGGAGACCGGGCAGGGTTGGGGACGGGGCTGAGGTTGTTGCCCTCCGAAGGGACGAGTCCCTCCTGGGAATCGCCCTTCTGCTCTGAGTGCCCAGGTTTGACAGGCGCAGGGAGCACCCCGCGGTTGTCACGGAACGTTCCGTGCCTTTGAAACCTGCCCTGCCTGTTTGTGCCGGCAGGAAAAGTCCCAGCTGCACCGTAAGCCTGGTCTCATGGCACAGATGAAACAAGAAGCCTGTGGCTCGGTTACTGGGTGGGAGTTGGAAGCTGGGAGAGTTCCGGTGGGAGCTCGCCTGCCCGGGGTCACACCGCGTGTGTTGACGGTGCTGCTCAAGCGGGAACCCACCACTTTGAGCGAGCGCATTTCCAGACCTTGTTCTTTATGCCCAAAATCTTGCGAGATGTAAACCAGGCTTACACTGGGTTTATGAGTCACCTCTACTATATCCTCGCAGCCTATAAGGTTACAAGGCTGCTGGACTTTTTCTTACTACCATCTTGGCATCTGTACTTTGTGAACAAGTTGTTTGAAGTTGCTGGCACATTCCTTCCACGTTTTTCAGCAGAGGTAGACGAACAGTGTATTCTCGTTGTTAATTATAAGGGACAATTTGCATAATTTACAATTTTAATCCTTCCTGTTTCTGAGATGAACGATTGACTTCATAGCCGTGAACAGCACGGTGCCAAATGGGGGCTGGTGGGAGGGAGAGAGGAGCTAAGGACAGAAATTCTACCTGGAACTGCTTCGTTGCAGTTGTGTGTTAATGGTCTGTGTGTTTTAAGTGATAGGTGCATGAAGAGGGCCTTGTTACAGTATCAGGACCTTACCATTTGACTTATCATTCAACTTTTTTTTTTTTTTTCCCCTAATGTCTTTTAAACAGGTTATGCCTAGAAGAAAGTTTCTACTGTGTGCCTCTATGTTGTCCAAGATCACCTCTTGATGCTTCGTTTGTAACTTCATGGTAAAACAGTTTTTCTGAGAGTATCAGTTTGATTATCACATCGTCTGGATCCAGAGGTCACTTTTAAGAAAATGTGGATTGCTAAAAGTCTTTACAGTGCTCAGATACTGTTGCTCCGGTTGAATGAAGGTCGATTGTGTAGTTGCACGTTTCCCAAAACTCATCACTTCTGGATCGGAATTCTAAACTCTTGCACTGTAAGAGCACCACATAACAGAATTAAATTCCAGGTAAGGGTTTTTGCGATGCTCTATGGATATCAGTGATGTGCATAAATACATTGGTAAAATAATTTATTTTAGAATCTACAGAACTAAGCTTTTGATCTCACAGTGTTATTTATGAAATGAAGGTCCTTCAGTTTATCAAGATAATAGGTCAGGCAGCAACAAGTGCTGGAGTACCATTGTTTCAGAATAAACTTTTTGTGTCTGATAGTTCTGAGTTGGGGAGAAATGTTAATTTTCTTCAAATGATACTTCAGGCAGTATTGCATGATAACTGACAGACTGATTAGTTAGAGTGACAGTCATTTAGTGAACAACAGAACCAAAATTGTCTGGAAAGTTACTTACTGATGCAATATTTTGCAACAAAGTGGGGGGGAGGGTAAGGGAGGATAAAAATGTAAGAGTTTGATTATAAAAAAACCCATAGATATAAACAAAAATAGTTGGAAGGAACACAAATTAAAGCTAATTTTGGGCACTCACTGTTCCAAGTGGTAGTGTTTTCCTTTTTTAATGTCTAATTAAATTTATCTTTAAAATACAAATTGATGCATGTATAAATAGTGGAACATTGTCATTTAAACTAGTTTAGTGGGGGCTCAACAGTTGAGAAATTAATCTAGATGATTTAAAAACTCTTTTAATTGACTTTATTAATTAGTCTGTTTAGAATTAAATAATGTCATACTTGCTGTTCTTTTTCTTTTTAATAATATTTGACTATATGATTCCAGGTTTCCAAGGTGAGTGATAAACAATCAGTAGCTGATAGAAGAATGGCTACTAGTGCAGAGGGAACTGAAATAGCTATTGGAAAAAGTCCCAGTGGAGTACGTGATGGAAGTCAACATTCATTAGAAGGTATTGAACCTTTCACTGCCTTCTTCTTAAGAAGTCAACCTTCCATGCCCTATGTAGATGTCTTGTATTGAGTCAAGGTGGTGTAAAATATTAATTTGAAAATTTTGTATCTTGTGATGTGTTTTTCTATGCTTTTATTTTAAGGGGATTATATGCAAATTTTATAATATGTAAAGAGTTGTGTAATTTTCCTAAGTTTCTAAATGGCTGATAAGATTGTGTACTTATTATTTTGTGTTATTATTATTTTGATCTTTTTTCCTTAAATTTTATCAAACTCTTATATTCACTGAAGGCTGTAAATGGTTTGTGATACTAGTGTAGATTTTTTCTTGTTATAAATGTGAAAAAAACATTTCTGTGTCAGTGTTGATTTTTGATTCAGGTAAATTAGTAGTTACACTTACAACCTTTATTTTAACAATGCTGCCTAGCTAGACAGTTCTTTCTGTGACTTTCCTTGTTTTGTCATTCTTCACTAATAACTAATCCTCAGATGTGCTGTTATACATCATACATTTTAGCTCCTGTGCTTTAGGGTGCTTGGTCATTTGCATTCTATGTATATTTAGGGTTTTTTTGTAAAGGTTTTTTCATTCAGTTGCTTTGGGCATTTTCAGCTTTTGTTTACAAGTGGGATGACAGGGAGGTAGTTATGACAGGTTAAGACCCTGCATTCACACAATGTTTATGTAATTATATCGCTCGGAAAATAGCCACATGAGGAACTGTTGTGCTGTTTCTCGTGCATGACAATCAAGAAGACAGTACCTGTTCTGAAAAAGCTGTATTGTACTGTATCATAATTCTGTACAGTCTTGTCTCCTTGCATACATTCTCTTGAAGGTTTGTATTAAAAATGGACGAGATACTGCTGAGCAAACAGAAATGGCTCCATCCCTAGTAGATTTTTAGTCAGCAGTGAATTTACTTTTTTCTCCTGAAGATATGGTTATCTTTTAAAGAGAACTCCTAGGTTTATGTTTATTCCTTGAATGCTCATGCATTATCTGCAAAGCAATGAGATTGAACTGCCCCAGTGTTCTTCTCATTTCTCCTGATATCTTTTCTAACCCTTCTGGTTTTTTTTCTTGGAGGCAATAGAAGCTTTCCTATTGCCTTTGCCAGCTGAAGTCTCCATAGTTTGAATGTTAGTCATATAAAATGACAAAATTTTTGAGAAGCAGTGACAAAAGTATTTGTGTTGTCCTGTTTATGTCGTATCTCTACAGTATATGGTGCTGAAATGTATTTGTACATTTGTACAAATGAAATTTTTTCTTAAGCCATGCCAATATGATAATTTTGCATTAATAGGTGTCAATATCTTTAATGGTCACAATTTATGTTAAACCCTCTGAGAATATTGGTTCTGAAATCTTGTGGAAAAAGTGTTTTATGCTATTTCTAAGATAGCAAGATTTCTGCTCTTTGCTCAGACATGTCAATGAAATGGTCTATGTTTAGATGTGTCCGTGGTCCTATTTCTGTTACTTTATAAGAAATTGTCAGGGAACAGTCATATTGTAGACTTAATTAAATTTCTCTCTGTTTCATCTTTGGAGTTATTATAACCCTACTGTTCTCTTTGGTCAAAAGGGCAGTGATCTACCAGACCATCAAAACAAAAGACATTTTTGCGTCATTCTGTCTCTGAAATACACCACTGTAACTTACAAATCAAGTGATGCCATGACATATTTGGAAAAATTAAAAAAAAAATGGGAAAGTTTATATTCTTTTAAAAGTAGTGTTCTTGAACAGTATTCCTTGACTTGGAATTTTAGTGCGGTCTTTTCTTCTTGTGTGTTCATCTCTCACTGAGTCCTTTTGTCAGCCAAGTAACTGATGTGAGTACTCATTCAATAATCTCTCTCTCAGGTAGGGAAAAGTAGGAGGCAGAAAAGTATGGGATCGAAGTGTTAAAAAAATAGCTCTCATCAAAGAGTGAATGCCACTCAAAGAGAACAGTAGTTATTCCCAGTAACTGATAATTAAATAGAACTAAGGCTCATATAAGAAGCTACAATTTCCTCGTGAAGCTATTAAGAAAAGGCATGGATATCTGACTTTAGTCAATATATGTCGAGCAGTTCTTGGTCTGAGAATCAAATAATTTGTTCAGTTCACATGGCCTCATTTTCTTTACTCACTTTAGAGAAAAGGTACCAGCCAGTCCTTTATAGAATGAGAGAATCTTTTCTTTCTGAAAAAAAATCTTTCAATCTAAAATGTCTTGCTATAACTATACTTAGATACTCTTTTTAGTTCTCTTTTTTTTTTTTTTGATTTGTGAAAATCTAATTATTTTCCAGCAGGGTGAGAAACCTTTTGGAGTATGAGCCTTATAGAATGTTTGGTTGTGTATATACATGTATATAAGCATCCACATGTTTGTTTTTTTTGTTTTGGTTTTGTTTGTTTGGTTTTTGTTTGTTTGTTTGTTTTTTTACATAACCTTATTATCTTACACTTGTGTTTCTTAGTTATATTTCATAGGTCCCTTAGATATAATTCTTTGCATTTGCAAACTTATTCTTCACATTTTTTCTGACCAATCAGCTATGTAAATGTGGTCCTTATTTCACATAATACTTCATATTAGTCATGTTTGACCTTGAGTTCTGTTTTGGACAGAAATGGGAGTTAATTCTTGCATGCTTGATTTTATTCCCATTTAATAATGCAATTGCTTTAACCAGTTTCACCTTTTAGTCAGAGTGGCCTGTGATGTAAATGCATCTTTGCTGCTAATTTGTAGAAGGCATGTAGACAGCTGAAGCAGTTGGTTGAACTCCCAAGAGTTTAACTAGACTGAAAGAAAGCACATCATGACATCATACTTCAGAGTCTGTTTTAGTTTTTTTCCACTCTACTAAAAAGAAATAAATCAGAGTTGTTTGTTGTTTTACAGTAACATCTTGAGTAAACTTTTTTTAATCTTCTATATTCAGTACAGTGAGTTTTCTTTATATTAGAAGACCCTTTTTTTTAAAAAAAAATAAAGTGATTTATTATTTGCTTCATACTAAATTCCTTTCTTTCTTATTGTCATGGCCAGAGTCAACCTCTAAAGTTTCCTATGAGTACAAGTGTGTTGCAAATACTCCTACTTAAAAGTGAATACACAAGCATTTCCTGTGCAAAGGGATAAGGCAGTTGCTAAACTACCTTTTGATAGTGTAGAATTTGACCAGAATGATGCACCAAATATTCTGTGGCACTATGATATTCTGTTTCTCTGTCAGTAAAATAGCAAAACTGGTTAGACCATTAGGTCTGATTTTAATTATGCTATAGGTAAAGTAGTTGAGTACAGCATGTCTTCTTACCTAGTGGTTTTGAAAGATGTTTATCCTCATGTTTCCTGCTCTTCCCATGTCAGCGTTAAAGAGACGTCTTTTACCAAAATACGTTGCTGTGCATGTTTGCCTCTCTTCATCAGGACAGATACAACAGTGTTTGTGTTTTGTTTCCATTCATATTGAAATGTACCCAAATATAGTAGGAGTTTATTCAATACTAAGATAATGTTTACAGTATGTCATATATTTCTACAATGTAATCTGTAGAATACCTGGCTCTCATAACAGTGATTATTTGCAGAAACAGAAGGTTTAATAAAAGTACAGCATTCTATTTTATTTATTTTATTAGCCATTCCTAATTATGTGAACTTATGCTTCCTATTTGTGGAGGTTTTTTGTTAGTTTTAAATTCTACCCTAGACACTTTCAGTGTGTGTGTGTTTTCATATATTTAATGCTTTGTATTGTCCTTTGGGTTTTTTTTATTCCTTCATATTTTAATACTAGCAATAATGTGTTGTTTCTCTTTTCTAAATTAGTAACTACTTTAAGAATTTGTCTATTAATAATACTAGTAAGCAAATGAGTTTCAAAGGTGACAGAAAAAATCCTTTCTTAGAGAATTATAATGGATTCAAGACTGTGTGTATAAGTGGAGTATGATCACAGAATCATAGAATACCTTGAGTTGGAAGGGACCTTAAAGATGATCTGGTTCCAACCCCCTTCCATGGACAGGGACACCTTCGACTAGACCAGGTTGCTCAGAGGTCCATTCAGCCTGGCTTCAAACATTTCCAGGGATGGAGCATCCACAGCTTCTCTGGACAACTTCTTCCAGTGTCTCACTGCCCTCACAGTAAAGAATTTATTCCTCATATGTAATCTGAACCTACTCTATTTAATTTTGAATCCATTCCACCTTGTCCCATCACTGCATGATGAGACAGTAGCCAGCAGTTTTATAAATAATTTGATTTTTTTACTCAAGGTGGCTAACAATGTTTGCTCTCCAAAGACATTCTTTTATAACTTTTTAGTAGCTACTTTTAGTTTGCATTTCTTTGACAAATTAGATGAAAATGTGTAGTTATGTTGTATATAA
This sequence comes from Formicarius rufipectus, assembly GCA_013399695.1. Lineage (NCBI taxonomy): Eukaryota > Metazoa > Chordata > Aves > Passeriformes > Formicariidae > Formicarius > Formicarius rufipectus. The sequence continues at coordinate 67,213 of VXAU01000062.1, read as the reverse complement.
AGAGATATATTTTTTGATTGATTTTAAAAAGGATTTGTGCTAAGGATTATTTTATTATTTTCCGTTTTCAAGATGCTAAACTAACTGCTGCTTGTTTGATGTATTTAGCAATCAAAAGGTTTTACTATTGTTAAGTAAACTGCTTTTTGTTATGTAGATACAGTTTATCTTATGTTCTATGCCAAAATGATAGATGTATATTATAAGAAAAAGTTAACCTATCGTTTTTCTGACTGTGACCCTTTATTTTCAACAGCAAAAATGAAACACATCAACCTGTCCTTTGCAGCTTGTGGCTTTCTGGGCATTTACCACTTGGGGGCAGCAGCTGCTTTTTACAAGCATGGTAAGAAGTTACTGACAGATGTGAAAGCTTTTGCGGGAGCTTCTGCGGGATCTCTGACTGCCGCTGTCTTGTTGGCAGTGCCAGAAAATATAGAGGTAAATTAGTAAACTCCTAGGTATAGGCCATGATAATTTTCAAATGACATTTTTAAAAATATAATCATGTTCAATTAAGTTTATTAAAATATTTTGTTTCTTGTTTTTTTTCTTCTTGATATTTGATAGGAACAGGGCTCTTGTGTGTGTTGTCATGAACCACATCTCTGATTTGTGGGCAAAAATGTTCATGAAAAAAATATTTCATATGGACTTTATATTTTAAGCTACATAAATAGAAATCTGATGTGTGTGAATGCTGAGTTGTAGGCAACCTGGTACACTTTAATATACCAAAATGTGTATGTAATTAATGATGGTACATTAAGAAGTGAACCATTGTTTTCTTGGCTACAGTTAGGCTTTGTTATGCAAGTGCATAGCACTGTCCTTTCATCCTTCTGTGAAAGGAGATGAGCATGGTAGATGGAGTGCTCTTCATAAACATCACATACTTGCTTGTTTTTTTGCCTTGCTCCATGGTGCATTGTGCTCCATTAGACAGCATAAGAAGTGGCTTGTGCATCTTCTTTAGGCTCAGTACAGCCTATGCCTTAACAACAGTAGCCCCCACTGTGTGCCCAGGAGGATTAACCCTCACAGCATTCTGTTCTGATGTGCTGCATACGTGTGTCTGGGTTGCTTTTCCTCCAGAGATGCCACTCCTTTTTCGCTGTGGATATGGTGTCATGTAATGACACTAAAGTTTTATTCAATTACTACACTATTACAGGTTATATGGGAGATTATTAGCTTGTGGGTTTTTTTGTTTGTTTTATTTGTTTGTTTGTTTTTTTCTTGATTTTCCCTGGAGGTTAAGGCTGCTTTGCCCTCCTGAAGCACCCATAGTGTCTTTGCCTTAATATATGTAAAGGACCAAGTATTGCCAAAATGTTAATATTTCTTTAATGTCTTATTGTGGGAGGAAAAAAAGGTTGTTAGATTTTTGGTCTAAGTACGTTTATATTTCAGATCTATGAGCATTAGATAAGTTTCTCCAAGCCTTGATTATTTCACTGTATTGGATTTGAATAATAGTCCCAAGCCAAACCACGCTTTGCCACTGATCTTTCTGTTGGTTGGTTGGTTGTTTCTGCTGGGCTTCCATCAGTAGGTTCTTCCTTGGCTTCTTTCCCCTACCTCACTCCCCCAAGTGCATTCTTCATATGATTTGGTATTAGGGAAGTTCTGCTACTGTAGAAGAGAACCCTACTCTTACCCTGTTCAGGTGTTACGCCCTTTTTGTTGCCTCTGAGTGGTAGTTCAGTTTCAAGTTTGCCTGATATAATGTGTACCTCTGACTGTAATTTTCTCTGTAGTGAGAACAGCAGCCCTTTGTTAACCCAAGGAAATTTTCCTGCTTATTGTAGGCTCTGGGTACAAACACTTGATCTCTGCCTGGTCCAACTTACAAAGATCTTTCTAAGTAAAAATATTAGAATAATTGTTAGTTTTTGTTTGTGGAAACTAAGTCTGTATTATATTGTGTCTGATGGATTTTTCCTTGAAAATTAGTAATTTTATTGCAAACTGAAGAATGTTTCATGAACTTTTTAGTCCTTTTCATTTTTTATGTACTTTTTAGTTATTCTGTTATATTGGTTAAGAGGAAAATTGAGAGCTATTTTATCATGGGGAATAATTCTGATTCTTATGGAATTTAAGTAAAGACAGTGTTGTGTACTGAACATAATTAACTTTTCATATCAGGATATTATATTATTATCTTTACTACATTTTTTGCTTGAAATATTTTATATCCACAGATACAGCTCTTAATCAGTTAATTATTTTTTTCCTCTTTTTTCCCCTCTCCCCAGAGATGGTGGTGTTAGACAAGCCATAATTAGGACTTTCTGCATCTCCTAGTCTCAAAGCTCTAATGCAACCTGTGCTTATCTTGGAGAGAATGTAACACTGAGGATTTATTGTTTTGGCGGTTTCTGTTTTAATAAGACTGTTTGCAAATGTTCTTCTGTTGTATCTTGGATTTTTGTCACTGCTGAAAAAGCACGAAACTTCAGAATTCTAGAGAGGCTCATATAATTATAGATAAATACCTATTTATTTAAAAAGTATCTTGATTGTGTTTGATATCAGCTTTGCTTAACTCAATACAGTTACAATTTGTAAACATGTCCTCAATCATTATTTAAATTTTAGATGTATTGTTTAAAGCTGTTAGGAATAAAAATTTAAACCAGTTCATAGCTCTAGGAAGTTATTCCTTTCAGAAAGAGGAATTCAGTGTCTTGGTATGGTCCATTAGCATTTGTAATACAGAAAGGAGTTTTCTGTCTTTCACCTAGGTTTGGATTCATCCAGCTCCCTCTTAGTTCACCATCACTTTATGAAACTATCTTAGAGATGAAGCTAGTGGTTCTAAGGTACCTCTTTGTAGGGTTTTGTGTATTTCTTCTCTGTTTAAAAAGGGGCGTGTCCAAAAATGCTTCTTTCCAGCAGACTGACTGCAGAAGAAGCCTAACTGCCTAATGTAAAATAAATTCAAGACTAAAAGCTAATTTTATATGTTTTAATTGGCTTGGAGTGGACAATGCCAAGTACCTCATAGGGTAAAAGTGCAAATCTAACGTAGGTGAAATTAATTTTCACAGATATTTACAGTCATTGTTTCTTTAAGAGATATGAACCTCTTAGTGAGCTTCTTTAGTACATTTATTTGAATGCCATGTAAAGAAAGTGGATGCAAGAGCTACATTTCTGTCTTTTACTTAGATACTCTGTTGAACAAGTGATGGGAGGAAATTAAATTACTTCAGTCAATTTGATCCTGATATCATGCTAATCCTCACCCCAACTCCTTCCTGGTTTTCCTTCCATTAAATGCCTTATTCTCCTCCCCAGGAGGACACATTCACTTCTCTTTTTTTATTTTTTTTCCCCTTGCCTTTCTTTGGTCACTCAATCATTTATTTTTTTTACTAGCAAACTATTTGTTCTTCAATCAGGAAGCTAATAATCCAGGAGACCCAAGCTATCTTTTTTTTTCATGTGGTTATATAAGTGAATATGGGTATAATATATTTATAGAGGACCAATTTCAGAAGGGTTCATAAGATTGAATTTTGTTTTTCTCCTAAGTCCCTAAAATCAGTGAGGAAGTCTACATGAAAATATTTTAAAAAAAGATTACAAATACTAAATACCAAGTATTAAATACTCAGAATCATAATTCATTGTTTCAGCATGTTATGAGTAAAAAGTAAATTATATCAATTTGTTTACTCTCCTTTGGGAGTTCTTATGGATTGCACTTCAAGCTATTTTTCTGCAGTCATTAATGATAGGAATTTCAACTTGTGTATAAGAAGTTCCCTGTTATGGAATCTGTTATCTGGTGTCTTTTCTTCCTGTGTCATCCATCGTAGTATTCTATTCATTAAATGTTTCCTTAGTATTGTACTCATTAAATATGTAGTTTCAGTAGCTTGATTTTTGCATCGGTGAGAAGAAATTGTAGTAATCTTTTTAATGCTTATAAGCATCTTTAGGTACTTGTGTCTGATTTTAGTACTGAAGTAGTCTTTAAAATAAAAGGTGGCTTTAGAATTGAATTATAAATTATTATTCTTGTAATGGCATGGTTTTGAGAACTGATTATCAGTGGTAATATGTAGAAAAAATAGTCTTTAACTTTCCTTGATTGTTAAAGTGTTATACTTGTGAAGGTTTGGGGTTTTTTTGTTGGTGGTGGTGGTTGTTTTTTGTTTTTTGTTTTTATTTGGTTTTTGTTTTTTTTGTTTCTCCTTATAAATTAGTCCTTATAAAAGTATCAACATTTTGTGAAGCATATCTTATTGCAAACCAAGTATATATGGGAAAGTATTTCGGTTGAATCTTATAGCTCTCTCTTGATTAAAGCTTTAGCCTCTAGTTTGTTTTAGTACTGCACTTGGACATGCTTCCCATCACTGAAACATTCTTAATGGTTACTGTTTTCCATTTCCAGAAGTGTAAGCACTTTGCCTATGACTTTGCAGAGGAAGTCAGAAATTTGAACTTCGGTGCTGTAACACCTGGTTATGATTTTATGAAAACACTTAGGTAACTTTCTTAATGCTTCTGTAAATCGGTTTTGTGTTGAGCTCTCCAAATGAAAGTAGAGAGTGTGCATATTTCTTCTATATTGTGGGGAGCTCACCACTCTTTGTTTCAGTGCTAATGTATTTGCAAAGTTTTTAGATAATGATGAGGAGTAACGTTGAGCATTTTCTTTCCTCTAGGGAGGGCATTGAGTCTATTCTTCCTTCTAATGTTCATGAGATAGCGGAGAACCGACTCTATGTGTCAGTCACTAACTCAAAAAGTGGGGAAAATCACTTGGTTTCAAATTTTTCCTCCAGGGAGGAGCTCATTAAGGTAATAAATATTGCTGCTTTAAATAAAAATGCTTGAGTTTCTTCAAGGTTTAAGAGTATGTTATTAGCTATAAAATAAATCACTGTTTTACTCAAGTAACCACTTAGATTATCAGTGGTGCTACAACTGTAACATAAACAATGGAAGCGGAATTTGATCCTGTAGTTTCAGAGATTTTACTAAAGTTAATTTTGTGTTTGTGTTTCCTTAAGCTGTAATTTTTAAGGTATATTCTGCCTTGTAGGCAAAATGTTTTTGAAAATTAACAGGGTAACTCATTGTTGCAGTATATGAGATATCCAATAATCCAAAATTTTTTAACAGTTTTTGCATTTTTTACTTCACTCATACTATTTACATTATGTTGCATCACATAAAAAAAAGTAAAGGAAGTTTTAAAAAAAAAATCAGCACTTCCTACAGATCTTTGTGAGGAATAGGTATAATGTAATATTAAGTACTGTATTTTATCTGTTGCTGGAAAGTCTATCTTTTGCTGTCTTTCTCTTTGTTTGAATGCCACTTTTTAAATTTGGATCAGGATTGTATACATAAGCTGATTTGAAATGGTAGGAGGAAGTCAGATGCAAGTAAAGCAAACGTTCTTTCTAGTAATTGATTCTATCCTAGTGGAAGACATCATAAAATATAGCAGAATAAAGGAGGCAATAATAGGGAATTCCTTCTTTCCCTGTCCTTGTGGATGCTTACAGTAAATAATAATTTCTTTACAGTTATCACTTAAAGAAAAACCCATCACACATTAAAGAAATCTCAAACTATGCATTGGGAATCAGTCTTTAAAGTATCACATCTAAAAATCTTTGCCCTATTATATTGCCACTCATAAGTGCAAGACTTCATCTTGCAAAGATAATTATGCAAAAAGTTTATCTCAAATTATGGACTGTTATTTCTAGCTATAGAAATAACCAGCAGTGACAAGCAAGAAGATTATTATTCTGTAGGTATGTGTTTTTGCAGTGAAAACACCTAACCTTCTCCTTCTAATCTGGAGAGAATTAGAAGTGTCAGGATGACCTTGGAAATATGAACATATTTTTAGTATTTCAATAATTCTTTCTTTTATTTAGCCATTTCTGTTCTATTCTTTTATTCTCTATGGTAGTAGTAGAATGGATTAGAATAGCAGGAATAAAATTACAAACAATTGTTCACTGGAATACTTTCATATTGTCTGATCTTTCAGTGCAGCTGATAATACGTGTTTCTGTGCATGCCTTTAGCTCTGCATGTATCATGTGTGCAGCTGTTTGAGTGTTGGTGGCTCCTGCAATAGCATGGAGGGTAGAGCTTATTAGGTTATTTGATTGTATTACACCTAGGTGTGACTGCTACATAGAAGGCATTGATAAAGATAATGCTGGGCAAACTGTTTTACAAACAGCAAAACTTCTGTACCCTCTACCAAAAATCTTTCAACTTCCACGTGCATTTGGTTTCAATACTTAAGAAGCCTTATGGTTCCAAAGGTTTTTGTAACGGCTGAACTGAATATATGTTGCTACAATTTTAAACTTTTATATTTTTTGCTATTTCCAATGGACATGGGAATTCAGTCAGTAATCTACATTTGAAATAGTCTTTACGTATGTGAAGACAATCAGCATTCCTAGACTTGCAGTTCTTGAACTGAAGGTGACAGGGAAGAAAGGCACAGTTTGTGTTTGTGAGAAAGCAGGGCACAGATACTGTTGTATTTAGTTTGGAAAGGTGGCAACAGTTTATTGAAGTCCACAGTGGTCTCTTAGTGTTAGGGAGATACTGAAAGTGATTGTTCTTCAAATTTGTCCTTCCTCTCCTCCCTCTTGAGAACTGACTTTAGAAGGAAAAACAGCTGCTTTCTTTAGTCCTTTCGAAAAGAATTCAGGCTTTGCAGAGGTCACCTGGTTTTGACTCTATTCTTTAACTAAAACTTTTTTCCCTATTTCTCTTAGTTTAGAAAGACCAAAGTTACTGAGATGGAGTTGAAGGAGAGAGGAAAAAAGGAGTTGGGCAGAGGAAGATGCTGATGTTGGATATTTGGGAGCTTTTGTGAGGGACAGGCCTGTGAGGGAAAGGCCCGTTTTGTAGGGAAATAGCTTCAGTTTTGCATAAGGAAGCTGAGAAGGCCTTTTTATCTGAGCTCAGATGAAGCTCTGGTGCTCTACATCTCTTGGTAGAGAAAGTGAAAGTTGAAGCCTTCATATGCATATAGTCTTAGTTAAAACTTGTTAGGGAAGCAGAGGTGCTTAATACTGAAAATAGCTAATTTTTTTTCTAAATATAATTCCACCAAAAAAGCTCAGGCATTTTCTTCTAAAATCTCCATAGATGGTGGGTTGTTTTGCACCCGATCATCCTTCACATAGCATATACACCAGTTTGTTCCCCAGCTGGTCTTTCACTGTGCCACACAAGCACATGCACGTTCACTGTTTGCCATATGGAAAATACTGACATATTGCACTTTTTCCGTGCATTTACCCCCTATCTTTGAAATGCTGTATACTAATTACTTAAATAACACACACCCTCTCACAGGTATTGCTATGGATGGATTGAAAGCTATGTGTGTGTGCACATCTGTATATGACAAGAGGTGTCGTGATCAAAAAAAAACAAAACTGTAGACAGCAGTGAAGGCTTGCAGGAGGGGAAATAGTAATTTGTTAATACTTGAATGTATTAAATCCAAAGTATCGATACTGATAAAGTTATACATATGTGAATACTGTTTATAGTATTTTTGAAACTTTGAAAATCTGATTTATTAGAAGAGTAAACATTATATTAATATGCCAACACAACGACTGGGTCAGCTTCTTCTTTGACAATATATTGCTTTTTTTTTCAGCATATGCATATTTAGTTTCTGCAAAAACATAGATTTACTTTACTTTTGCTACCTTTTCTTCAATTTTTTTTCTCTGTTCTCTCTGTTTTCTTCTCTCTAGGTCCTGCTAGCAAGTAGTTTTATACCAGTATATGCAGGAATTAAGCCAGTGGAATATAAAGGAGAGGTAATTTTTCATTAAATACCAACTTTCTGTGTTCTTCATTTATGATTTAACAATTTGATCTTAAGTGAAAGCAACTTCAGGACTATATTTGGTAGGACAGTTATTGTTTCTGTTGATGCTGCAGATTAACACCATGAAAGATGAGTTTGTTCATGTGTTGTTTCAAAAACTGTGGGTGCTGAGACTGGTTATCTCTGTAGCATGAAAGTGTTTCTAAAGATAGTGTCTAACACCTGCCATAAGAAGAAGCTTGACTTGCAAGATTCTTCTCACCACAAGCTGTGTTATCAAATTTGAAATGGTTCCTTTTTTTTTGCAATTTAGAGGACCACCAATTCTGTATAATGGAAGGAATGTTATGGAGGTCTTTGCAGGTCGGATGCTGCTGGAGGAGCACACATATATGTTTACATTCATGTTCTGTATAGAATTACATGCTTACCAGGTATTTTCAAATCCCTTATCTTTGGAAAAGCATTTAAAGAATAAACTTTTTTTCCCCACTGTAGCATACAGCTATGATGTTTTCAGGAGTGTACAGTATAATAAAAAAACCTTTTCACAGTTGCCTTAACTCAATTTAGCTCCAAGAACATTTTTGTCTTTCTAACATAAATGTATTAAGACTTCAAGAATAATTTTAGAAGCATGGAAATAGCTATTTCTTTCTTTCTGGTAATTACTACATGATACTTCTTCCTTTATTGCCTCATATTCATACAAATGATTCCTCTGAAACTCCCATAATCCTCACAGCCATCCTGCCAAGAAGCCCCACAAAACCATATGTATTTGCCCCTAGCTAATAGTTATGTCAGAAATCTTGTCAGCTTTAGAATTATATATATGACGATACATATCAGCTGAAATATTTGAAGGGTTTAAATCAATATTGTTTGACTGCTTGAGTTACATGGAGACTGCTTACAGCTTCTCAGGATCTGGAATTTGTTGATTGGAGATTATATGTTGCTTGTGCCATTTCAAAGGGGGTATATGGATTTTTAGGTTCATTCTGCCATTAGCTAAAGGGAAAAATGTGCCATTATTAAATTTTTTGTGCTGTGTCTTCAATTAAGAAATTGAAAACTTGGCTCAGAGTTTTGTCCAAAACTTATTTAAACCCTATTTTACTAAATGAACAGTTTTGTTGTGATTGAATGTTTACTGAGGCCTTTTCAGACTTTTTTTAGCCCTCCAGTATTTACTGCAAACTGTTTTTCTGGGGGACAGTTCTCTATCCTGCCTATGCCTTTTTTTTTGTGTGTGTGTGTTTTTTGTTTGGTTTTTTTTTTGTTTGTTTGTTTGTTTTTGGTTTTGTTGGTTGGTTTTTTTGTTTGCATTCAAAAGTTAAATCAATGAAGGTTTCATGGAAAGTTGATTCTTCTGTTACTTGAAAGCTTCTTTTCATTCCCAAAGCTTATTAGTGCTCTCCTTTAGTGGAATTCAGAAAAGACAGTTTCTGGGAATGAGCTTGCTTTCATTTATTGTTATTTGTTGGAATGATTAGTTCTGCATGTATGCATTGACTTTTCTCATCCTCTGTAAAATGGTGTGTTTATGAATTGGGGAATTTTTTTTTTTGAGAAAACTTGCCTGTAAATGTTCATGACTTCCATTCTTTAGTCCAAAGTGCTTAGAGCAGGGTGAGAGCAAAACCTTGGGATCTCTCTGGCAATAGTATTTCCTTGGTTTGGAATAGCAATGAGCCTATGTGGGCGTGTAGTAGGACCCAGAAGCACACACTTTAGTGCCAGATACCTGGCATGTAATGTCATGGTCCAGGCATGCTAAGCACTATATCAGTAAGATAGATTGGATATTGATTTGGCTCTGAACAGTCACCTGTGCTATCATGTAGCATTGATTTCCAGGTTTCCTGAAAGCTTGCCTGTAAACAGACCAAGGTTCTGTCTCTCTGCATTTACACTGCTTTCAGGAGGTGAATTCCTCGGGCCATGTCAGCACTGGAATTGAGATTACTGCCTGCTCGCTGCCTGAGTCTACTGGCCTTATTTGTGCTTTAGAACAGTTGATCTGGGTCTTCTCTGGGCTACATTTATCACCTGCACACATATGACCAGGTCATCTGAGAGTATTTTTAAAATGCATTTCGCCATGTTACCTGTGCTGATTTCCTAGATACCATTATGCATGGTAAATAAGCAGCTTTTGCTGAATTAGTATCAGAAAATAGCCAAACCTGTTGCTAGCCTGGCCATACTGCCTACAGAGGCTGAACCCTAGGGTAAACATTGTGCTTTAGTTTTCCTTTTAGGAAGAATACTTTTTGGAAAGCATTTGGTTTCACACTGGGATTAACTAGTTTAACTGTAAGTGTGCATGCCTGCAGGCCTGAGATGGATGAGCTACATGTTAGTGTGGACATAACATTACTCTGCTCGTAGTAGTTTTTCTTCCGATTTGATGAGCCTAAAAATAATCTAACAAAAAAGGAAGTGTACGATAACATCCGAAAATTTTTGGTCTGTTCATGGCCTTAACCAGATTGGTCTAGCTTATTAGCTGGGTTAGGGGTTTCAGGTGCCCTAGGGCTAGGCTTCCAGTATCACCAGCACACACTTGCTCCACATGAAATTAGCTTTCTTTGACTTGGCTTTGTGTCCTTTCAGTCTCTGACAAGGTTCATTTTTAAGACAGATAAAGATGAGCAGATGATTGAGTTGCCTGTATCTGATGATGAGTCTGTATTTTGTTCTTACAGAACAGCTGTGTAAAAATCAAACTGGTAAAAGGGTAGCTTCTCTTAGATTGAGCCCACATCCTGACTGTCGTTGTCTGGTATGGTTTTTATTGCATGTTATTTCAAAACTTTCTCTGTCTTGCACTGTACTAGAGTATTAGTGAAGTTAATTCAGAAATTACCAGGAATTTGTCTCATAAGCTAAGAAGCAAGAATTGATTAATGAAATTAAAAGAAGCTGGGGCATCACTTGTCTTTATTTGCAGCAAATAAATGTTTTATAACTATGAAACATGAGGGACTGTGGAGATAAAGTATTTTGACTGAAAAGCAGTTTCTCCCAAATGCTCAAAAGAAAATAAAAGAATGGAATCTACAGAAAATAGTGCTCAATAAAAATAATTGTGATGCTTTGGTAAATGTTTTCCTTTTCAAATAAATATTTATTACATTGGAGGAAAGGGTGGGGAAAATAAATAATCAGAATTTCTAAAAGTGTGTGAACTTTTAAGTTGTGAAAGTACTAAGTTACACTTGCGAAAAACAATAATGGCATCTGTTATGGTGTCTCTAACATGGTTTAGGCAGGGCTTCCTCTCTACTTTTCACTGTAGGAAATGCAAGGAAAGCCACTTGATACTCCAAGAAACATTGTATCTAAATCAATAATAAATTGCCATTTAGAAATACACAAAAAAAGCCTGGATGGTAGTATGTTGCACCTTTACTTAGAATTACCACAGCAATACAGTAATGGGCGTTTGAGAAATCTGAAAGAGAGTTTTAAAGGGTTCTGGAATTTTATTCATTTTTTGCCTTGTTTTTAAGGCAAAATAATCTCAATCCTAAGCATTGAGAAATATGTTTGTGCAAAGTGAAGGAATTCAAGGGTGAATTGTGGGTACTGTTATCTACTAATGTCAAAAGTCAAGCACTAAAGAATACAATGAAGAACAGGATGAAAGGGGCCATAGAAACTGATGAATGTTAATATTTGTAGATTATATTTTAGAATAGGATATAATTTATATATTTATATAATTTAGATAATATAATTTAATATAATTTGTAATTTAGAATAGAATTCATCTGAGACAGTGAAGAAGAGGGTGGTGTGGGCAGACATTGTGCAAACAGGCATTAGATACCACCACTACCCCCTTGCTGTATGTCCATATGTTAAAGGTGCATATCCATGCATCACCAGATATGGGAGTTCCAAGTGGAAGGAGGGGCAAGTGACAATAAAGTCTTTCAGTTGCATGAACTCAAATGTGGCACTGGAAGAAATCTGTGTAAAATTAAAATGAGTTTTGCTTTAAGAGAGTAAAGGACACAGATGAGAGGGATCTATGTAACGAGTGATGGACCTCGGGGAATCTCAGAGGCTTCTGAAGAACAAACACTGCAACTTAAGTAAATGCTTCCTGTATAGCTGTCACTACACTGAAAGCTAATGTCATGCCTACAGTCTGAAGACAAATTTAATTTAAATGTCATAAAAACTTCCTAATAATATACTTCTTGTGAGAGTTTTATTTTTTTAACCTTTGTGACTGGTGCTTTGAGGAACTTTGGTGCAAAACTGGCATTATTTTGCCATTTCATGATGGTCACTATAACATCACTTAGAGCAGACAAATAGCCTTTTGCTTGATTGGTGATGAAGAGTACTAGTACAATTTGCTATTTCTTTTTAGTGTTCTATGTTAATGTAAATTGAAGATGATATCCTGGAGTATTCAGCTGACCTTTGGGGAGGTCAAACCCTTAAGAAACACTGAAGTGAATCTTACTATTTCTTACAGCGTTTCAACTTGCCTGGCTTTGTGTATCTGCAGTAATCTACATCTTATGTAGTTAATGTTTGTATTCTTTATAATTAGTGGAGAAGAAAGCAAATTTTAGCACAAATAAAATGAGACATAAATACCTAATTTAGGATAAGGTGAATCGTGTCCTAGTACTGTTGATAATAAAAGAAGTGTAGAATTACTAATTGAATTTAGATGGGTCAAGTTAAATGAGATGCATCTGGTCATCAAACCTCATGTGTGATGTCAGTGAATGCATCTTTCTAGCCATCAGAGTGGTGTTGAGTTTTGTTGTATGCATGTAAAGACTAGAAAGAAATTTGAAAGTATAAAACACATCAGTAAGAGATTTCACAGCTGTTCTGCTTATAGTGGAATAGAATTTGGCCTCTAAAGGTCAGATATGTGCCTCTAGATCTCATTCTTCACTATACTTAACTCCTGTGTGCTCCATCCTATGTCATAGTTATTCAATTCCTTCCCACTTTTACCCTGTACTTTCCAGCTACTGATGTCTTGTGTAGTGTATGTAAGAAGACAAGAGGCTCTGAAAGAAAAACCCCTGAATCACAGAAGAGGGGTGGAGTCATGTGTGGTTTAACTTGTGCAGTCAGTTTACCTCCACATGCACATTGTGCAGCTCCTAGTTTCAATCAGAATAATGTTCTAGAGCAGTATACATTATTTAATATGTTTCATGTGTAATATTAAGTCTTTTCATATATGTGTAGAGAAAAATTCTGTGTGGGGCATTTTATTATTAGATGAATTAAAAAGCCTGATAAATACATTACATGCAAATATGTACATTATGTCAAATGGTCATTGATTCATAACTCTGTGTGCACACTGTCAGTTCCTTGATATTTATGCCACATATGCAAACTTATGCATTGAATTCTTAGAAGGAAACTTGTAAGTTTTCTTTGTAGTGAACTGGAGGAGGCATAGTCAGGAAGGTAAAAATACTCCATTATTATCATACTGTACTAGTGTTAACTTTGAAAATATTTCTGTTTTCCAATAGAAGTGGGTTGATGGTGGCCTTACCAATGGCCTTCCTATCTTGCCTGTTGGAAGAACTGTGACAATTTCTCCTTTCAGTGGTCGGTTAGATATCTGTCCACAAGATAAAGGACGTGTGGATCTTTACATTAAATTAGCAAAACAAGATATGATGGTGAGTTACTTGTTCATGAATGAACTTAAAGAGAATAAAAGGTACTTCTGCAGTTAAATTTATGTTTATATTTAAGTGTTTATTTTGTGTTATATATCAACTTATGTAAAGTTTTGGTATTTTCTGTTTTGCAAATGGAGATTAAACCTTTTCTTAAATAGAAGGGAAGGAAACTGTGTAATAAAGAAGAAAATTTGAAAATCATTGATCTAGTATAAATTATAGCAAATTATAACAGGCTGCTAAGCATAAATAGTATTATGCTTGCTTTACATAATGACTGTCTATGGATAGGCAGAGTGTTTATAGGAAAGAAAACTGAATACCTCAGGAGAAGAAAACTCCAGAATATTTCTTCACAGTTATTGAAATCAATCTCTCTAAATGTAATTTGAAATACAAGTTGAAATGAAATACATGTGAAATGTCATACTGTGACTTGTCACTTCATTGCTCAAGAGAGCTTGTGAACACCTGTGGCCACAAGTTTTGCAGAAGTCTTGTTAGAAGTTGCAGAAATATTTCTGTATGTTGAAATACAGGACTGATTTTTATTGCCTCCTTTTCATCATTACCACTTCTGTTTTTGCAACCTGTTTCACAAACTTTAACCACAGTTTTGTTTCCTTCAAGTTGATGATAGAAAATATTGAATAATGATAGATCTAGTGGTCAACAATATTCCATTTGAATGAAACAATACAGATTAACAATAATTGGTACTTCAAATTTCTTTTTAGACAGTTTATGTTTTCTTAATGTTAATAAAATTAGTATTATGCAATGTCATTCTCAGTTGGATCAGTTTCTGAATCTATAATGTTTCACAGAATGATTTTAGGCATGGTAGTACTTGGTAAATGATCATAAAGTATGAGATTATTGATTTCATATACCTTGAAAATATATGCAATCAGTTTCTTGGTATTTCTTGGTTGTGTTTTGTATCTAATATCTAGTGTATCTAGAGGAGGAAAAATGAGCTGGTGATTAGGGATAGAAAATTAATTGCAGAATTACATTGCTTCTGGGGTCATGCATTTGCAGACTTGTGCAGAGTCTCAGGCAATATTTTAAATTACTCCGTTTGAAGCACCTCTAGCTTTTAGAGCTATAAGTATGATCACCAAGAATATTTTTTTTTCAGCAATATTGTTACCTGCATAAATGGAAGAGTTGTATGTCTTCATTTGTCTGTATTGGATTGTTAACAGTTTTCTGTCTCTGAATCTCTTCCATCATCTTGTCTTACTTGTCTTACTTCAAGTAATGAAGATGGTTTTGATATTGCTTTGCAAAATTGTGTATAATAAGGTCTGTGGCTAAAGTATTAAGTTAATTATATAAACAAATTGTTCACAAAGTTATTGAATCTAATTATGTTTTTTATTTGGTCATAAACAATTTACTTAAGTCTATATTCAAGAGTAAAGCTCCAAAATATTTTTATGTGTTGGAGTGACCACTTCAAATGCTGAGTAGTCCTTAATTTGTTGATAATACAGGCTACATTTATACTCATACCTTGAACATTGCCTGGGAATGTTCCCAAGAATGTTATTGTTTTCACTAGTGAGTTGACAAAATATTTGCTTGCACAAGTTCAGTATGTGCTAGCTACTACCCTGCCAGACAGTTTTGGTGGTGTTTCCAGACCTAGTGTTTCAGAAACTTTGGCCAGTTTTACAGGCAGTCTGTGTTGGATGCTCTGAGTTTAACAGTGTGTATGTGGACTCTGTGCCAGTTTGTCTTGGCACTCAGCAGTGAACCTGAACTTGGTTAATTTGGTTAATTTCCTGGTTATAGACATGGTCTTTTGTTTTCATATATGCCACATGAAACCCATGATAGAACAGTCACATCTAAATAAGTTGCTTTAATAAACTAATTTGTAACTTTTTGGTCTGTTGCAGCTGTCAATGGCCAACCTAGTAAGACTTAATCAAGCTTTGTTCCCACCAGACCAGGAGAAAATGGAATCATTGTACCAAAATGGCTTTGATGATGCTGTACGCTTTTTACTGAAGGAAAACTGGTTTGAATAGATGGCACATAAAAACGTGGCCAAACATGATGGCTGTCAAAACACAGCTACAGACATCCTAGAGAATCTCAGGGATTTCTGTTCCGGTTTCTGTTCATGAAAATAAAAATACCAGTGGACTTGCATCTGCTTCTGCTGAGACAGTATCAATTGTGCTCCAAAGAACTCTATAAACATGTCAGAATGGAAATTGCACTTGCCTGGTGGATGTCTTGTTTTGAGAAGATTCCACTTAGATTCATTTTGCTTCAGCTGGGGATTTGAGTGTGGGATTTGTAAAGAGCTTTTGTTGTCACAATACCAGAAATATGGGAAAGTCTTTTGCAGTGTTATTTGAGACACAAATTGATGTAAAATCATGAAAAATTGCGATCTATATTATTCACTTAACACAGTAGTTGAGCAAATTAATTGGATACTCTCAGTGTTACTGATCTAAAATATATCTTGCAGTGTTCTAAAGGACTTGAAGATTAAGCACTAGCCCCCCCCCCCAAAAAAAAAAGGCATTTGCACTCTTATTTTGCATATTTTTCACATTAAAAGTTCTTTATTTTTCAGTGAGTGTGTTCTTTTAAAATTTGAAATACTGACATTTGTAGCAGAAGTGTGACATAAAAATAATTTGCAAGGAAGGGTGTAAGAAATTGTTATATTTATTATGTTTACTTCCTCTGCCAAAATTGAATAAATGTATTTTCTTGAAACTTTTGTCAAGAGTTCATTTTTAAGTTTTTGCAGTGCTGTAACAATCTGATCATGTACTATTAGTCTGCTGGAGAGTAGTTGATGTGTCAGCAGGTAATGAACTCAGACTCACGATCATGTTATTTTGCCACTCACCTTGCCATAAATTCAGAATTTTCAATCTTAATTCTAAATGCTAAAATCCACAACTCTTTATTTAAAAGTGGGCTTTAAGTTGGTTTCTTAATATGTAAAACAAATAAAATAAAAATTGGAGGTTGAATTACACATCTATGAAATTTTAGAATTCATAAAAACTACTGAAAAATCTGTGGTTAAGGGGAAAAACCCACTACTATAGCTGTTTGAAAACCTCTTCAGCATGTAACAACCAGATTTATATGTAGATTGCAAAAACTAGGATTCATAAGCAGGGATTTAATTCTTTTATTCCTGTTTTTGCTAATGAAAAAAATAAAAATAAAGGAAAAGGCTGTTGTAAAGCCCCTTTCATTTTAGAACAGCAACTCTTTCTAGATGCATGAGGTTCTGTATACAGCGAAAACATGATAGCTTGCATGATTTCCAGATCTATAGTACAGCATTTTTGCATGCCAAACTTAAAGAAGTTACCTTTGGGCTACCAAAGCTCCTGTGCCCTCCTCACTTGCATTCCCATTTATTCAGAGCTTAACTTTGAGGATGAGTGGCAATAGTAGATAATGCAATTAAAAATTCTCTTCTGTCATGCTACTTTGTTACAGTCAAAGTCTCTGATTCAATGGTATTACCTGTTCAGGAATTCTGATAGAATCTTGAAACAACTCTTTTTCACTCAGAGAAACAGTGAGAAATCCAACAACATCAGAGCCTCTTTGACTTCATCTTATCAGTAGTTTTATTCTTTAGTGAGTGAATATTATCCTTTTTGAATGGAGGAAGTTCAGGGTTTTTTAACCACACCACAAGTCCTTCAGGTGATATGGATCTTTCCTAGCTAATTCCAACTAATAGCTGAAATTTTCTATTAGAACATTGTAAATCAGTTGTGCTGAGAGAGAATCCTTACCACCTTGTTTATGTTTCTCACAAAAACCTGAGGTATTAAGGAGTAGTCTTTACAGGTCCTACATAAGTGGGGTTGAAAATCAATTAGTGATCTCTTTTTGTCAAAATAAACCCCAATGGAATAAATTAATTTTTAATTTCAAGAATGGTTCTTAAATAGGTTCTGTTGTTTCTCTGGTTTTAGATGTGTTTTAGGGGTGATCCTTGTGTGACTGAAAGCAGAACCTCCACTTACCAGAATTTTCTCTTCTGATGGACTTGCTGCAAAAATAGGCTGCATAACTATTTTTGAAAAGTACATTACTAATATCTTACAAGGTTGAAGGAAATGAAACTTGCAAAAACTCATACCTACCTCAGACCATGATGCTGTTGATAAGTGTTGTAATGAAGATAATTCCTAACAATAGTTAAATAGAGGGTTCAATTTCTGCTGAACCGTTACTAGCTCTGCTAGCTGTGTTGTCTGGGAAACCATTGTATTTGTTTGTTTGACTTTTTGATTCAGATTTTGTGAATTCTTTTGAAAATCGTTAGTACAAACAGTCAAATCTAGAAAATGAGACAGGCTCAGGTAATGTTTTATCATGAGATTGAACACATTTTTTATGACGACATAGTAATATCTATACTGATATTATTACTTCAGATTCTGCTAAGGATATGATAAGGCACTTTTTCTTATTTACATATTCTATACAGAAGTATACTTAAACAGGTAAGACATACAAATCCTAAGAGACTGTTAAGAATGTTTAATTTCAGTATTGCATCTGTATCTTCCCCTTTTGGTTTAGAGATAGTAGAGATTGTTTCAGGCAGCACAGATCCTTCTATGCTGAAATACATGTATTGATTTTAGGAAACTAGTCTGAGAGGCTGTTATAATGCAGATATGTGTCTCCCATGATTTAGGTATTATTTGGTCAGGGAGTTGTTTGTTTGTTGTTTTTGTTTGTTTGTTTTCCTCTCAAGGAATTTCATGTTTTCCTATAAAAAAGACTTGTGTTTGAGAATGTAAGCTGTGTGTCGACTCTGTTGCTCCTCTAGTCCAATCAGTTCCCATTATTTTTTGTTCATATGCCTAGGCAACCTGCTCTATCTTCAGTAGAGGTGTTGGAATACACATCTAATATTAAGAATTATTTGTGTTCTAAATTCATTCTGACTTTGGTCTTGTTTCATTCTGTGCTAGGCTTCCATAAAAATCCATGGCATTTTTAACTGGAACATAAATAATGTCTTCATGCTTTTGGTATTAGGTGATAGAACATATTACATACGAGTTTTTTTCAGAACTTTCTGAATTTTTAACCTTTCAGAGTGGATGTTTAGGTCCAGTTTCTCTGGAGGAATCTTTCAGCTGTTTCTGAGAAACATGTGAAAATTAACTGAAATCACAGTGACCTTCATTTGAAGGGTCGTTGATCTGAAGGGGAGGCAGTGTTATAAAGTGGAAAGGGGCAAATCTAAGTTTATGGGTTATCTGAAATAAGTGGTGTTTTTTAAATGCACCTTTTAGTTGTGTCTGCTAGATTAGATAGGAATTCTTGTTGGGTTTTGACAAAATGTCGGAGCTGAATGGTTTTGCTGAATGCATTGACCCCTTTGTGTATTTGGAGTTCACTTTGGTTCAGTGGCTGATGCCTTCAGTTCTTTTCACAGAATTGCCTCTGTGGCTCAGATGGACTTCACACCTCACATCTAAAAGGATGGAATGGCTGTATTTCTGCCCTCTAAAACTCTATGCTGAACATATAAACATTCCCATGTATTTAACCATTTACTATTTAGCTCAATTTATAATTTTACCTTTAAAATGAAGAGTTAGGCATATATTATAGACAGTAAGGATTTTATTTTTAAGAGTCTTGAAATAGAACATTTGAAGTCCTTCTGAAGAGATAGTTTTGCTGGAAAATAAATGAACTACATGTTTGTATCCACAATTAAGTTTTGATTTACTCTGGAAACTTAAGTATATGTAACTGCAGGTGGAGTCAGTTCCAAGTTTAGGCAGAGGAGGATGGAACACCATTGTTAAGATTCCCAATGCCCAAATAATAATAAAATAGTAATTTTAAGAAAAAGATTATTCATTACTGTATTCCCCCTATCCAAATTCTCAAACACAGCCTATCTGTCCCTCTGAAAGTCATAATTCACTCTAAGTGTAGTAGCCAGCATTTTCACCAAAAGCAAACACTCAGATCAATTTATTAAAATTATTTGGCATCTTTACTGATGCAGAAAGAAAAATATTTCAGAAAAAATGGCTAGTGATGAAGTTGAAGCTCAGTCCAGTGAGCAGTGTGTACCCGGTTCTTATTCCAAACTTTATGTATAAGGCTGTAACCTCTGTCATTTCATTCTATGAACTGTTCCCTTTCTCAAAATATATTTACAGTGATAAATAAGTTTGAAACACAGTATTCAGCTTGAAATACTTGACTGGGGAAAAAATACAATAATTAAAATACTTTATCAAAGTATTAATTTCTCTCAAGTCACACATACGTAACTACACCAAGGTTGCATTTCCTCAAGTACCTCATTAATATGCAAATTATGATATCTTCCTATGCAGTTTAGTTGTATTATTGTAATTTACTTAGATTCCACAATTATTCTAGACACTTTAAGACAATTTTAGAAGACACATTTTTGATCCAAGTAATTTCTATTACAGTCTTAGATATGGCACATGAGTAATAAGCTTAAGCCCTACAGCAGTAAACTATTTACCTGTCAAGATTATTTTGGTAATTTCTTTAAAAAAACGTGTAAGTTATGACTTTTAAAACCACATTAGATATTTTCATTCTGTTAGAATGTGCATTACAAGATGGCATAACTGGTAAATAGCTAAGAGTAGAAGGAGTTGTAGGGATTTGTAAAAGTAAGGAATATGAAAGGAGTTAAAAACAAGGTCTGACAGTGCCCTGGGAGCATGTGAGGAATTTCTCTCTGGCAATCTGTCAGTACAGTGGACAGATATTCTTTTACAAAACTGCATTTTTAAAGCAAAGAAGCTGCCTTAATCTGGGTAAAAACGAAACTGTAATAGTGTCCATGTGTTTGAAGTAGAAAAAAACCAGTGTATATGGTCAGATATCTTGGCATTGACAAGTTGTTTGAATACCTTTAGCATTTACAGTATTTTGATGATAGTTACATTCACAGGTTCATTTTCTTTGTAGCTGTGTGGTATGGAAAGTTCTTTAACTTGAAATAAATACATGAACAAAACCCATTTCAAGTTAATGAAGAGATTTGTGTGTATGTTTCTTTTCTACCTTGATAGAAATGGCACACACCACACATGCTCACATCTTTGTTACAATGGCACACACCTTCTTTTTCATATCATTTTCCTTCCAATGTCACTTAAAGCTCTTATTAGTGACATATCTTCATATTCTTGATTAAACCCACTATTAACTGGTCTTGGTGGCTGTTCATAAATCCGTTCACTTTGCAGGGTGGCACTGCTATCTGTATTTCTTGACTCATTCTTGCACTTTGTATGGTATTGGTGAACCTGTTGCAATAATCCACAACACATATGTTAGGCAATAAAAATGTTTTCATCAGATACCTCACCTGTTTAGAGAACCTTTACTGGGATAGCAGTCCACTGTTTATTCTGAATTGGTTTAGAAGTTGTTATGCATATTGCAGTTAAAATGTAATTTTACTACTAATTTTAACTATACCTTCATAAATTGCTAGACTATTAATTACTATTATTATTAGTAGTAAAAATGTTAGTAATATGTAAGCTAATAATACCTATGTAGCTATTGTTTTATAGCTTATTTGGCTGTAACTTAGTAAACAATATGGTCAGATGTGGGCCATTGTGATACAGCAGAATGGTTATGGTATACTTCAGTTTAAAATTATTTGGAACAAATATCTAACAGTGTTAGATTAATTAATTTCAGTGATTTAATATCTTATATGATGAATTCTAAGCTTGTACAGGTAGTAGAGTAAGGGCAATTCATATTGTACTCAAGAAATAAGCTGAAAGCATGTCTGTTTACCAGTGATTTCATGTAATGATTCTCCAGTTCCCAATACTGTCCTTGAAGATTACTGATGTTACTTTTGAAAAAAATAGGACATAGGAATTCTGGGAGATACATTTTCATTCAGTCTTGATTCTTAGGCAGTATAGACAGGTTTCTTTAGAGACAGATGTCTTCTTTTGGGGAGGATCCCCAAGTGCCACTGTAATGACACAGTTGTCAGGCACAAGACTCAGTGGGATAGAGCCTTGCTGTGCCCTACTGTGGGCTTGGAAGCCCTGAGAAAGTTTGGCAGAAGTAAGAAGCAAGGAAACAGCTGAGTGGATTTTAGACTCAGAAAAGGCAAGTCAGACTTCTTTCTGAAGTCTGTATAGGAGGTCGCTGAAGGCTTTACCAAGCCATGCCATGCTGGATTTGAGCAGTGGACTGTAAGGACCAAAGGACCTTTGAGTCATCCAGTCCCACTTTTATTAGTTTACACTCTGATTTTGACACAATGTACATTTTCATGACAGGACACATTTGTCATTTAGTAAAGAAATGACCTTTAAAAGTTATAAACTTCCTAACTTAATACATTTCAGTGTTGGTCTACATGCTAAGTTGATCCTGGCCAGCAGCCAAGCATCTGCAGAGCTGTTTGCTTGCTCACTTCTCCATCCCCAGCTTGGGACTGGGGGAGAATATCAGGGACAAAACCAAAAAAAACCTCATTTGTCAATATAAAGACAATTTAACAG
>VXAU01000062.1:11327-45045 GCA_013399695.1 Formicarius rufipectus | reverse complement strand
AAAAAAAGAAGAAAAAAACCCCACAAGTAGTAGTGCAGGGAAAAGTCACTCACCACCTCCATCCAGCAAAGAAATGGGCAACTCAAAAGTGAAAGAAACCATTTGTTTTTCTTCTCCAACCCCAGCTTTTATTGCTGAGCATGACATTATATGGTATGGGATATCCCTTGGGTCAGTTGGAGGTCTTCTGTCTCATCTGTGTCCCCTTCCAGCCTCTTGCCCACCCCCAGCCTCCTCTCTGGAGCAGCAGAGTGAGAAACAGAAAGCCTTGATGCCACTCAAACATTGTTCAGCCAAATCACTCTTTTAAACAGAGCACCGTATGCACTACTATGAAGAACTACTATAGAGTTAAACTCTAGCCAAGTTCACTGATATTGCTTGTTAATTGTGCTCAGAGTGATTTATTGTAGGAGAGACTAGATTGTCTTACTTCATACATTCAGATGCAATACAGCTTCTGGCAGGCTTCCACTGCCATTGTATTTCAGCAATTTGACTGTTTACCACATCTCTGGCATGTATTCACTATCCCCCTAAAAAGTCATGTGTCTTGTCTCCTACTGCCTGAACTCTATGAACACTTCTGGGTTTGTTGTGCCTTTGAGGTAAAAGTACGTAGCAACTGGTTGTTTAGGAAAACAAAACCCAAACCTTACTCAACCTAGAAGGGCAACCAGATACCGTAAATCCTTTGTAAGTCTTGTAACATGTCACTGGTGCTGAGTCTTATCTGATAATGGAGTTCTTGGCTGTGCATCAGTATCAACAGAGAAGGAGCTGTTGCCATAATGCCGGTTTAGACAGTACCATTAAGTAGCACAAGCTGAGGAACGTGGAACAAGGTAAAGAGTCCTGCCTTTCAGTCCTTTCAGTGAGGATTTGGCTCCCTGAAAGATCCATCTTTCTAAACATAGAAAAGCTACTGGTTTAAAACCATGTTGATTCCTTAAGAGGTAAATTTTTTTCCCCTAAGCCTGTAAAGTTTGGTACCTTTTCCCTCTTGGTTCAATTTAGCCCATATTTGTTAACTTATAAGGGATTCTACAAGAGTGGCTTTGAAGAGAAGTGGCTTCTGTGAAGCAGGAGGAGTTTTTGAGGTCTCACATAAATTATAATCTGAGAATTACACTTGCAAGTACAGACGACCTAAATGTAAGTAGAACATGTTATAACATTGAGGGTTGGGTGGGAATGTTTTCAAAGATTTCAAAGATTGTTTTCCTTGTTTTCAAAGATTTGTGATACTCATTTTTCTCAAGTTATGGGCATAGCTCAGGTTGCTTCAGCACAGATTGGTTTCCTTCCAAATGGTTTCATTTACATGAATGATATTACCGAGTAGAATCAAAGTAGAGCTATTAATTAAAAAAAGGCTTTTAAGTCTTTGGATCCATAAAAAGTACTTGGTTAAAATAATTATGAAGTTTTTTTCCTGAAGTAGGGAACAGAGCTAAAACTAGAAAAGAGGGAAGGATTTTTAAAATATCACGAGACATGTAAGAGTTCTACCTAGGTTTAGACAGTTTTGCATACACACAAATGTTTTCTTTCTCTGTTCCAAAAATATTTTCAAGTTACAAGGGTGCTGCACTTCTGGTTAGGTAAATGTCCAGTTGTGTCCCATACCAACTAGTGGGTGAGAATGGGCATAAAACCCTAGCGTGACTGGTTAGTTGGCCAGAATGTGAATAAGACAAAAGATGAGTAGACACTGTGTGCCCAGGAGAGCTCATGAAATTAGGAGCTGAAGCCCAGAAATGTGAAGGGAACAGGATGTGTTTCAAACTGCTCATCATTTAGGCATTTGTTTTCTCTTTTGCTTCCAGGTAAAAGTAACAAGAGCAGCCAGCAGCATAGAAAATTGCTTCCCAGTTTTCAGTAAACTCAGAGAAAAAACATAGAATTTCTCTGTATGTCACAGCTTCCTCTTTTTTCTTTAAGGCTACACCCTCAAAACATTCATAGAGTGGGGACTATACCTCTAATATTTTAGTTAACAGAAAACAGAACATGCTTATTCAGCCTAATATCCTTATAATTTCTTTCCATCAGAGTATGCTACCCATCTTTAGGTTATACTATTTGTTTCTGAAATTATTACTTACACCAAAAGCTATGATAACTGTGGTGACAAAGATGGCATATCCGAGAAGAAGGAACCAACCCCACCAGATCTCATTTGATGTTATACAATCTTTGCATTTGAAATCTGGAACAAAGGCAAGGAAAACTAAATATTTGGGAAACAAACAAACAAACACACAAAAAACCAAACCAAAACCAAACAACCCCCCCAAACCACAAACAAACCAAACCAAACCAAAAGAAACAAACAACCAAACCAAAACAAATTGCTTTCATTTGAAAATATTTTTTGAAGGACTAGTGAGAATTGAGCAAAAAGCATCATTGTCTTTGTTTTGCTTACATTTTTTTATGCTGTTTTTTCAGGCTTAAATGTTAAGCTTCTCTAGAGAAATCTCTAGTTCTTTTTACTCCAAACATGAAATTTTTGAACCTGTTGTAAATTACTTATACAATGAATAGTAAACAAAATTCTCAATTTAGTAGATGTACTATGTCTGAAAATATCTTTGTATGTTGGACTAGCAGTGTAAACTATAGTTATCATACTAAGTGTTAGACAACATTTTCTTCCTTTTTTTTTTAAGCTAAATCAAACGTACTTATGGTGCAATAGCCAATAGAATTTCCTTGATCACTGTGTTTTTTTAGGGACTCTGAAAAAATGCATTGGACAGTTGTTAAAGACAATGTGACATCTAGAATGAGAGAGATTCTTTGTGACATTTAGAACTTGCTAGCCTGCCTTGTCTACAAAGTCCACATGAAGAAAATCTGGCCCATGTGAAGTAGTGTATCTTGGTCACTGAGGTCATAAGCCCATCAAGATTGTGGAAATTGCATTCATAATTAGAAGATGGGGAAAAGTTACAAGTTGTTGAAAATAATCTTGCAATCAAACAGAAAGGAAATTCTGTTCCCACATATCCCTACTGCCATGTACCTCTTTTTAAAAGCCTTCATGCTGCTGTGTGAATTTACTGTACATCTTTAGAGTAACTGGAAGAGAAAGCACAAACTGCAGTTTTCAAGAGACCATTTGCTTACAAAGACTGAAAAAGATGATAAAAAGTATCATAGGCTTGATTTGGGTGTTTTAAAATATGGCATGAAGACTCAGCAAATATTTGCGGAGGTGATTAAGAAAAGGTATTTAAAATAAACACATAAATTTTAAGACATGCCATATATTTTGATATATAAATATTTGGAATTCTATAACATTATAGTGAACTGGTTTAGATCAACAGAAACTCACTGTCCCTGAGAAGTCTGTCTGTCCAGCTGCATAAATAGTTCAAACAAAAGACATGCTTACCCTCCCCTACTCATATGACTGCTCTTTCACACTCTTCCTCTGGCGGAGGCAAGCGATGGGAGAGATTGCAGTAAGACTGAGTGAAAATTTAATTCACCTTGCACACATCAGCTCTTTTTCTGTCACTCCCAAATGCTGCTTACCATGCACAGTGAGCTTGGTGCCGTTTCCACGTTTTCCATGGATTTTCTGTGTAAGCATCACGTCACAGAAATAGGAATTACTGGCGGTCTGGTCAACATTGCTCAGTTTCAAGATGGAGAATCCCCTGAGGATGTTTTTGGTGATGTGTACCTTTGGCCCATCTGTGCTGGAGCTCGACTGGAGGTTCTGCTGGTTGTGGAAGTCAGGGCCTTTCCTCCAGTACACCACTGGCTCCTCATCCTCCTCCCTGGGGTACTCAAACACACACAGCATCCACACTGTGGAGTTAAGGAGCACGCTGGCGTTATCAGGGTATTGCATGACTGAAAGCTCTGGCCCACTGCTGGCTGTAAGATGGGAATAAAGCATATGCAAGTAAACAGAGGTGTGGTCTCTTAGGAAGGGTCTTGGCCACCTGAGTACATGGGTGTAGCCAATACCTGAATGTACAGAAAGCCACAGCCATAAGCACAGACAGTGAAAGGTGCACTCCAGTGAGGCAAGCAGCTGTTTTGCTACAGCCGTACGAGAAGCCATAAAAATGGGTTTCTATTGTAAATATTGTAAATATTCTTGTATTTCTAGAATTTACCTCTAAAGCTTTACATCTGCATTTTTATATGAAGTGTAAAGAATTGGAAAGTCATTACTAAGAGCGGACAAAACATGCTTTTAAATATATAAGAACTAAATAATAAGACTTTTTTAATATATGATTACTCTGATTTTTATATAGTAATATTTTTAGACTTTTTGTTATTTCATAGTATCATAAAATGGTTTGGGTTAGAAGGGACCTTAAAGTTCATTTGGTTTCATCCCCGTTGCTCTGGACAAGGGCACCTTTCACTGGTCAAGATTACTCAAAGACCCGCGCAATGTGGCCTTGAAAATTTCCAGGGATGGGGCATCCACAACTTATCTGGACAGCCAATTCCAGTGCTGACCATCACAGTAAAGAATTTCTTCTTTATATCCAATCTAAACCTTCCCTCTTCCAATTTAAAACCATTACCCCTTGTCCTATCATGACACACCCTTGCAAAGGGCGTTTAATTTGAACATATACGCTAAGAAATGTGTTTTCATAAATTGTTGCTCTGTACTGAAAGACGTTCCTGAAAACTAACATGAAACACTTCTTAAAATGGCAATAATCCAGAGGAGTTTCTGGACTACACTTTTCTTTTGGGTAAGAAATAAATATCTTAAAAAACTCAGTACAACACATCAACAGTAATATTTCACTCCTACAGAAAATGAGTGTCACCTCAGTTGAATGAAGGAGTGGTAGCTAACTTTGTGAAGAGAGAGATGGTTTATATCTGATACATCTTACGCATTTTTATAATGATATTTAAAAAAAAAAAAAAAATAGACCCAAATAACTTTTTTTTCTTTTACGATTTTTAATGTAAGTGAATACATGCACTTTTAAAAATACTCCAAGATAAAGTTTTATGAAAATGATGAAATAATATATTTTTCAGTTCAACTGCATATAAAAATATCAGCATTGATATGAACTCGTGTTTTTCTACTTTTTTCACTCAGATGTAATTTTCATTTTCTATCAGATGAAATCTTA
This sequence comes from Formicarius rufipectus, assembly GCA_013399695.1. NCBI lineage: Eukaryota > Metazoa > Chordata > Aves > Passeriformes > Formicariidae > Formicarius > Formicarius rufipectus. The sequence continues at coordinate 39,907 of VXAU01000062.1, read as the reverse complement.
TATTCTATCTACCTTTTGTAAGTAATGTTTTACTTTTTTTCTCTCATTTTTGCTTTCCTCCATAAAACAGCAGCTTGAAGGGTTTATGAAGTAAAACTGAGCAAATGACAGTTTCATCCTTGATTAATAAATTAACGTGGCCTTCCTTGGTTAATTAGGGTTTGGAAAAGTCTGGGCTAAAATAAAAATAATAATAATAAAAAAGAACAACAACAACAACAACAACAAAAAAAAAAAAAAAAGAAAATTGAAAACCAATAACAAAACCAAAAAAATCCCCTACTTACCTGAAAAGTGAGTGAAGTAAGTTGTCATGATTAATATAGCAAGTGGCATCATTTTCATGAGATTGCTAATGAAGAGGTTATAAAACTTCAGCCAAGAGTACTGACACAACAGCTTTCAGTAAATAGTTGAAAAATAAATGAAAACTCTCCTAAAAACATGTTTTTAATCTTGTTTCTAAGGGGAGGGTCTTGTGGTTTCATTCACTGTAGCTATGTTCCTTTTTACCATCAGACATCCTGGGCATTGCAACATATAGCCTTCTAATACAGTTTCAAATTTAACTCCACTGGAATTATTTTTTCATTCTGAGGATTTTCTTCAGATGACTAGAAGCATGGTCAGTTTAGTATGGTCGATTTCCTCAAATCTGCCCATCTCAAAGGAAAAAAAAAGCTAAAATCTCCCAGCAGTGGGGGAAGAGCCTATGATTTAATACATCAAGTTTTTCAATAGACACCTAACTCTGAGGCTTTTGCTCAAAGTTCTGTTTGTGCCTTAAGCACAGGGATGAAGATGACTTTGCTTTATCTAGTATTGATCCAATTAAACAAATCAAATACAGTACGGGGATGATTCAGAGGAAACATTATTTCTCCTGATGAAAGGATATTGAGTATCTAATTATCATCCTGCTGTCCATTAATATAACCTACCAAAAACTGTAAGATGGCAAAGAGGGCAATGTATTTAACCTCCTAATATATACCCACAAGGAGCTCACTATGTTAGATAACATCCTTGTAGCATCTTCTGTAGACTATTACATTTCATCCAACAAAGTTGCCCCTAGGTTTAGCTAAAAGTTGTTGTCACACATTCTCACTGCCTCCAGATTAGAATGGCTGGGTTTGACTAAGAGATAACTTTCATGGGAATACCCAGTTTTGATGTGAAGGCTTTGAGAGATAGAGTCAACAAACTGAATGGTTAGTTGCTGCAATGACTAATCACTGTCATTGTGAAGGGCTGCACCTTCATTTGTATTCTGAGCACTGTCTTCAGCTTCTCATCACTGAAATGGCTTTGGCATTTTCTCTATAGCACTTTAGTACCTCTTTTTTTTTTTTTTTTTTTTTTTTTTTGTTTTTNTTTTTTGGTCTTTTTTTTTGTTTGTTTGTTTTTTGTTGTTTTGTTTTGTTTTTAAGATGAGACTTATACATTCTATATGATAATCTCCTGATACTCTTTTTAAAAAAAATTGCATTCTCAGATTGCCTGCGAATCTCCTGTTTCAAGACATCTTCATCCAGGTATAAGGTATCTGATTCTGTTTCTTGCAACTGGTATCCTTTAAAGCTGAACTCCTTAAAACCTCTTTATTCAGGGTTAAAATCTAATTTCTATTCTTCTGTCGCTCTGTCTTGTTTACAGATAAAAGAATATTCCTCCACAGAGTCCTACTGGGAACTCACTGTCAACTGATTTCCTACTTGAAATGTATCTTCTCAGAGTCACTGCTTTCTTACAGGGCACAGATATATGACATTTTCTTTAAATAACATTAAGGCTACAATCAAACTCTGCAACTTTCCAGAAGATGTTATTTAAGGATGTCTCCTCAGTGACAATTTTCTGAGTTTTGTTAAACTGACCTTAAATTACTGATTGTATACTGTAATAACAACTTGCATTTATGTCTTCACGAATCCCATTTGCTTAACTCATATTCATTCAAAGGCACATCACAAGGAAAAAAAACAAAACAAAACAAAAAACCACACAACAAAAAAACTATTTGTGTTATTTCATTTTGTTATCAGCAGATAAACAAATGTATTTAATTGTTTTTACCAACATTGGAATATAAGAATATCTAATTGGATATGCTTCTTATTGATCATATCTGAAACTAATCAGCTTAAAGAGAGAAATGAAAACAGAGTTCAAAACTGATAATGTCCTGGGTTTAGATAGCAACTGCTCAGATAACACTCTATTTTTATCTATAACATTTTGAAAAACAGTGATAAAAACCCTTTTAAGATATTAACTTGAAAAGGAAAGAACTGATTCAGAGAACACTGACCAAAGACAAGAGTAAGTAAATTAATGAAGCTAGTCCAGGAATTCACATCTGCATTTAAGCAGCTATCCAGTATCAGAACTTTTGTGTTTTGTTGTGGTTTTTTTGTTTTGTTTTGTTGTTTGTTTTTTTTCCTGAAAATTTACTTCATTACTAAGATAGCAATTAAATTATTTTATACTGTAACTCAGTGTTTATCTCAGTATCTTAATTCAATAAATTTGGGCCTGATAAACTTTAACCTTTAACCTTATTAATATGTAATAGCAATAGTACAGAACTATAATACTACGTAGAATTTCATGCTGTAAATAAGCATTGATTTATTGGGTAAGTATTCAGAAAACAGAAAATCTTGCCTACAATTGTGACTAAATAACTACAAAAAATTTCTACTTTAATTATCTTGAAGTTTACGTGTTACTGGTATACAGGGCAAAAAGTAAGTATTATCTTTCAAAAATACTAGAGAATATTGCTAATGAGCTAGATCCTGCCAGAGCCTTGAGTTTCAGCTAGGCAAAAGATTTATGTTCATACTTAAAGACAAGTATGTCTTTTTCCCATTCATTAAATATGTTTGAGAAGAAACTGTGTCCCCCAGGAGTGATGAGCATGTTGGCATAAGGACTTTCTTGAGAAGAAATCAGATGACTTTTGTACTTGTGAGTGAAGCTTGTGGCTGAGAAAACATGAGGGAAAGTTTGAAATAATGAAGAGTTTAAATAAGCTGAAATCTAAAAATGCTCTTTTATAGCATAGAATAGGAACTATTAAAATGCTCTTGCAGTGCTTCTACTCTCTAACACTGGAAAGATAACAATCTTTAAATACTTTATATCCTGCCTGTGCATGAAATTGCTGACAGAGAAGAAATTTAAGGTGTGAAACTTCAGATGAGTTAAGAAATGGACTGTAACCTTTTAAATCTTAAAAAGAAGTACATAACTTCTTGACACCTAATGATCAGGGGATTGGTCTGTGATCTATTTCAGGATCATCTCATGGTGATGAAAACAGGAAATGGGTCTATGATGATATTACAGAGATAGCCAAACACAAGCACAATCACATTTAGATTTTCTGTCATATCAGTCCTGTGTGGTTTCTCATTACTAGCTTCAACTGTAATTTCAGGGAATTTAGAAACTTAAGTCTGATTACCTGAAAAGTGTCTTTTTAATTTTCTGTTGAAATAAAGATTCTGCTGAAATAAAGATTAAATATAAGTCTATAAAAGTGGCAATACATAATCAAAAGGCCTTGATTCCAGCTAATTATTGTCCTTCCACAGGACTAGAGAAAAAGATCTATGGATATAATGAACAGACTGTAGCTCCTTCATTATCAGCATTATTGTCCACTATGCTAAGACTTCTGTGAGAGTTGAAAGTGTAACTAAATGGATCTCTCACTGCTCTGTGGTTGCATCTGGAGAAGTGGCATGGTTAAGTAATGTCTAAATAAAAAGCAAACACATAATTTGTTTTGAAAATGCATGCAAGTGTCACCAAGAGTTGAGAAAATAATTGTGCCAATTTCCAACTGAAGCAGTGATAAGGGATAACAAGACATAAGGTATGAATCAAACACTCTCGGGCAGTAATATCCTTCACCAATTCTCATTTGGAGGTATTTGTCTGAGAAGCAATCAAGCATTTTATGAAGTCTTTAAAAGGAGAGGTGAATGTGGCTGTATGAAATAAAAGTGTCCTATAGTCTGGCAACTATCCCAATATGATACTTTACAATATGGAACAACTTTACAATAGGCATCTCCTCAGCATATGTTGAACAAGTAGCACAACTTGCATTCAGTTTATTGTTTAGGTATATTCATCATAAATTTAGAGTCCAACAAAGCAGTCACTCACAATAAAAGCTTTTTAATTCTGAAAAACAGCAGACCTCTGGAATAGCTGGAGAGGCTGGAAACCTTTCTGAAAGATGAGACAAGCATGTGTCAAGAATGACACAGATGTTGTGCATCCGGCACTGGCAGGTAATTGAAGATGTGATTTGTTGCTGCTGAGTGCATATGGCCTCAGGATTTCTCTGTGTTTTCTGCTCAAGATAAGTATAAGATGAGAGAGAGTTGCCAAAAGAATCTACCTGACCTCCAAAGCTGCTTTATGAGCAGTGACAGCTCCTGGAAACTTCAGAGAAAATCTGCAGGTTCCCCATTAAAGCAGAGGATGTAAACTGCTGGGTGTCTCCATAACATGGCATTGTCTATCCCAGTAGAAAGTTAAAGGCACTGCAGAATCCTTTTAAATGAAAACCAGAAAAAAATAGGACCATAAATGAAATTCAGATGAGAAAAGCAAATACTTTAATGATACTCCTACCTAGGAGAGAAAATGGATGAAATCTCAGAGGAAATGCAGAAGAACATGTAGTCTAATTTGACCAAATTTACAAACTCATTTGAATTACTTAGTAGTTCCTAATTCTTATAGGCAAGAGAGTAAATGCTGACAATACCAGAACATTTTTCATGTGTATACATCCATTTACTAATCACTATGAATTAAAATTTCCATTAGTCATTTGAAATCTGGAGACCAAATTTATGCAGTCTTCCCTTCAATAAGTTGCCCCATCCCTGGAGGTGTTTAAGTCCAGGTTGAATAGAGTTCTGGGCAACCTAGTCTGGTGAAAGGTGACCCCATCTCTGGTGGGGAGGTAGAACCAGATCATTTTTAAGGTCCCTTCCATCCCAGACATTCTATGATTCTGTGATAAGCAGGTATGGCTGGAGATGCACAAAATGTGTGTCAGTAGTGGATCTGCAGCTTGGAAATTTGACTTAGAGTAAGTTATTTATGAAGTAAGATCATTTCAGACCCCAGGATTGTTGTGTTACTATTAAATAAAAAAACCCTAATTACTGTTTAAACAAAGATTATTGGAGGAAAATATCTGATTGAATTTTAAAAATAAGTGTTATGCAATTAGGAAGGCTATTTTTTATGAACATTACTGGATGGAATTTTAGCTTCTGGTTTAATCAGAATAGTTGGAGATCAGGAATATGATACTTTCCACACGCAAGAATATGGATTCTCTTGCCAGTTCATTCCTCTCTGTGGACATGTATACAGGCAGACCTGTTTTTCTCTTTTTACGAAGCATGCTTCCACATACTGGATGCTTCTTCCACATTCTCTGTGTAGGGATGGAATAAACTTGAGACTAAAACATCTGCATTTAAATTTCTGCATATGTAAGGGGTATGTGAGCTGCCACCATAGTCAATGGCAATACAATCAGTATGTGCAGAGGAGTCCATGAGACATTTCAGCTGACCAGTTCATAGGCGTCTGCAGTATATTGAGATGACTTAATCTTTCTGGAGGTTCTTTTCTTGAATCCAGTACAGATTGTTCAAAAACAGTCATTAAATCCTTAAAAAACCACACAAGCAGGCTAGTGGTGCTAAATTCTAGAAGGTCGCATGAGTCAAAATATTTCTGCCAAAATCAACACAGTAGCTCAACATTCTGGTCCTGGAGATATCCCAAAGTGGTAATTCCATAGTTTCAGTAATCATATATGATCATCTGAGATTCTGTGTATGGATCCACTCCAATCCTTCAGATGTGCTCAAAGGACTCTTCATGTGCATGGTCAGCTCTGAACAGACCCAAAAATTCTGTAATGAACAAGTTTTTTCATGATGTTGTAGAGCACTTGTTTTAGAAATGAAAGATCAAGTCTTTCCTTAGCTTATCAAGGTGAAATTTTGCATTACACTGCCTGGGGAGGCACCTGTTGGGGACTGCCAAGAGGATAATTTTTACCAATGGATGAAACTGTCTGCTGCTAACTAGAGACTGCCGCAACCACCAGCTATACACCCTTTGCCATAGAGCTGCTGTTTTTGCAAATTTTTATACTGTTCAAGTGTTATAGTTAGGATAAAAGATGTATTAGATAGGCAATTGTTACCATTCTATTACTTCTGTATGTTCAAATGTTCTGATCAGTTATGGAAACCCCGGTTACAGCCCCCTGATTGGTTCTTGTACCCCCAAAACCCCATTGGCTAGCTGGTGGGGCAATGCAGCACCACCCTATAAGGCTAAGCCACCCCAGTTCTTCCTTATAAGTTATAAACTTTCCTTCCCTTTTCCTTTCTTGTCGCGTTTCGCCCCTAACTCCACCCAAGTTCTAGAATGCTCCGACCAAACCCCATAAGAGTCCCATGCGCCCCCAATAAAGTGTTCACCCCTGATCACACCCTTCCCTGCGTGGACCGTTCCTTCTTTCCCTTCCGGACTGCGACATTACACAAATCATCAGGCCACAATAGAAATAAAGATATTACAGAGTTTTTCTTTCTCCATCTTCATTCCCTTGTCTCTCTTCCACATTGAAAGTGGAGACCACTTTGAAGGTGGCCTCCTGATCTAGAAGTATTTTTTATCCTGTTGAACTGAAGAAAGTTTGCTGCAGTGCTTTTCACTGTCTGCTGCTGCACCATAGAAGGGAAACAGTTTATCAAACAGCCAGAAACCAAGTTATTTTGGTTTTTATAGATCAATATTAAACCTTTAAAATCCACACAGAGATCTCAAGGCAGCTAGTGCAAAGCAGAAAATTGTCATGCTATGTATTTCCACTGAGAAATCAATTCAATAAAGAAGTCATAGATTTTTATGTTGGCTTTGGTTTCTAAGCTGGCTTGAGGTGTAACTGCATTTAGAGTGCCCTGTGATAAGATCTCAAAACTGTAAACACAGGAGTCCCAGAAAACCAATAAGAATATCTCCTCAGATAGAAGTTACTATATTCAAGTGGTAGGACACTGTCACACAGAAAACAGAAAAAGAAGAAAAATAAAAATACCTGCTTGCACAACTTGTTTATGCAATGATGACGTGATGTACTGTGTTGCATACTGATGATAAAACAGTCTGGAAATCTCACTGCTTGACTGCAAATAAAAACCCCTAAAACTTACAACCATGTACACACAGAGAAATTTTTACCTTGCATTATGTTTTGAAGCACTTACCTTAAAAATTGTGAAGTTATCAGATGAAAACTGAGCTTCATCTGCCCAGCTGTTACCTTTTCCTTGGTTAAGTCTGTGATGGCTCTTGTAAGAGTCTCTCAGTCTTGTGAGGTAACAGCTTTTTCATGGTGAAAACTCTGGAGCAGGTGCTCTTACACTTCACAGTCCTGCTGGCCTGATAAAAGACTAATCCAGATATAAGTCAATCCTTACATGAGATCAAAAGAATTTTTTTATCAGAACTATCACTTGAAACCTCAAACAGAAAAGATGACACTTTCTCAAGAGTAGTTCTATTCACTGCCAAGTCAACAACTTTGTGCTTTCTCATATCAAAAGTAAGCAACACACCAAGCCTAATGCAAGTGTTCTTCATCTGTTGGCAGGAAGAGTAAAAATATTATGAGATCTTTCTACATTGTATACCAGTTTCAACTTGAGACATATTCATTCTCTTTGGAACAATTCGTTTGACAGAATCTGGCAATTTTCCCCTTTAAAGAAAATATTAATTTAATTGCCCATGATTGACTAAATATCTTAATTTATTTTTTTTTAGTTGCCATTAACTTCACAAACAACTTGAAGTGAAGGATGTAAGGACTGTGCTCCTTGAAGTATAGGTAGTTTCTCTAGTGCTTATGTCAGTGTTGGTGGACTAGTACTGAACCAGACATCTGCTCTGACTTAGAAAGCAGTATATTTGTGCCCTTCAAAACCCACTCACAACATCACAATATTTAGACATTCTACCACTTACGTATCAAGACATAAACTTCTATCTCTACAAAATGTATATTTCAGGCACGGAAACAGAAAACCCAAAGAGGGGAGATAGAGGAAGACAATTTTAAATAGAGAATGAAAAAGAGGAAGACAACATTCTAAAGATAAATGTAAAATCGCAGACTTATTTACATATCTTTAGATCAGTCTATGGCTCCCAGGCAGAATGTTTCCTGATCGTTTCCAAGAATCGTTGCTGTTCTTCACAGCTGCACAAGTGAAGTTATCTGATGAGGATTAGTTTACTATATGAGATTAAAGGCTCTTATTCATAACAATATTTTTTTGTATCAACAGGTGATATATGGAAGCTTATATTGTCATCGAGCCATACAGTGGTTAGGGTTGGAAGAGACCTTAAGGATCATCTAGTTACAGTCCTCAGCCTCAACCCTTCATCTCTTACTTTAATAAATATATTTAGAGTTTCCAGTGCTGGCCACCTTCCACCTTTGTTCAGCATTAAATGGCAATCTAAAAGTAAGGACTTTTTTTACCAACCCAGCATATTTGTTCTCAGCCAGCAAAAATCACAGGTGCTAATAATGATGCTCTGTGAAGAAGCCAGCAGTGATTACAGAAACAGATGGGCTAGAAAGAGTGATAATTCAGATTCTTATACACACATGAGATTAAACTACAAAATAGTTCTTACATTAATCAGCAAATGTTTTATGTGTTACACTGTCAAACTGAAGCAGTGAAAATGCTGTGTGTTAAACCACCAATATAAAACTTCCTCTTTTTTTTTTTTTTTCTTTTTTTTTTTTTTCAGTCTAGAAAGAACCCACAGAAAAACAGATGTTTTCTACTGCTAATCTAGTGGGGTTTCAATCCAACAGAAATCAGAAATTTGAAGCCAATTCTCTGTTATGTGCCACTGGTTTGTTATGGAGTAGGAAGACAGTTTCAGAGTCAGAGTTCATACAACTTTCAAGCCTTTGAGAGCAGTCATATTCTAGCCCTAAAGGGGTGAACATGGAAGAAGTATTGATGGAGTTTCATACGACTGTTGTGGGATATATCTGTTCTACCTGTGATGAGCACGCTTACATTTTCCACAAGTAGAAAATCACTGCCAGCATCAGCTTTTATCTTTATGCTTCAGAATATAAGGCAAAGATTCTTCTTATGTTTGCAAATCCTGTTTTTGAAAAGGAAGTTTGGGAATTATAGAAATTCTCTTTGAAAACATTTAATAATAGAAGGTGGCTAACCAATTCAATGGAAATTAAGCTTATCATATGAAGAATGATTTAGGAGGAGGTTGTGAAAGATAAATGTGGACAACTTTTCATTTCTGTTTCCCTCATCTTTCCCCTCTGTTTCAATTCCATTCTGTACTCTGTAGGATCATTCTGTCCTGTTTGAGCAATCAAATGTGGGAAAAATAATGGAATTGCATGTAGTCCATTTATTCTAGTATCTTACATCATTAGCTTTTTTATTATACTGACTTTTGAAAGCCTAAACACACCTAGCATTAATAACATGCAACTTCAATTTAAATTATCAGGCATAATACATTATGTTCTTATTAAATGTATCCAGTCCTGTCACCTATACCATATTTAGATTACAATAAGCATATTGTGTTACTTTATTTGCTTTTATTTACAATATATTTTGAACTAGATCTAGATGCCTATATTTATTGAAACATCTAATTATTTTCTTGTTTTAATCAGGTTTGCATTGTGGAAATGTGGATAATTTGCTGTGGAAAGTATATACAAACATTTCATCATAAGCAAGTAATTAAGGCACAAACTAGTACATAAGCTTACTAAGCCATTTAGACTTTTGAGTATCGATTTACCTTTCATAAAGTTGGAGGAGTCATAATTTTGTTTTCTATTTTCCTTCTGTACATTTCTGGAGGTTTCAGACCAGCAACTGCATCCTGTCATTTACTTATACAATATCAGAGAAAATCGTTTTTGTCTTGATGTGTTTGTTGTCTTTTTAGTGTTATGATGACATCTGAAGATCATAGGTAGCCTGCATTTGAAGAAAGTTGTACAAGTGGTCAGGTAGAAACAGCCTAAGTCTAGCTTTTTCAAATGCCTGTGCTCTAATGGACCCAAAACTAACTGTCATTAAGTCCTCTAGGTGTGTAAAACTGGAAATTACTCAGGATTTTTTGTTTAGTTGGTTTTATGTGGGTTTTTTGTTTCTTTGTTTTCTTGTGGGTTTTGTTTTGTTTGGTTTTTTTGTTTTTTTTTTTTTTTTGTGTAATGGGAGGAGACTGTTAAATTAGCAATTGAGACTGGCAAGTTTGGATCTGTTAACATTACAATTAAATTGTAATATTTAAATCCCCAAAAGAACATTGCTGAGTGCTGCAAGGACTGTATTTAAGAAATGCCCATTAACTTAGTGTAGTAAAGAGGAAACAGTAAAAGCATAGATGTCCATGATGTAAGACAGAGACCTGAAGGTAAGGGAAGAGGTTGGTACTTTTAGGAAGTTACTTACAGGGATTACAAGAAATTCCTCAAAGTCTTCAGCTGATAGTCAGTAGTCCATACTACTTTATCACTGTTATGAGAAATAAAAACGTTTCATTTTTGTGTTCAAAACTTGAACTAAATATTCTTCTGACATGAGAAAAATTTCAGGAACTTTTACTTCATATAGCCAGTGAGATTAGGAGCCAAGTTTTCTGCATCAGATGTAGTAGCTAAATGATTTTTTCATTCAAGTTCTGCCTCCATTTGCTGAACCATAAGTATTGTCTAAACAGCAGCAATTTGCCATCATGATGCATCAGTAACGTTGCTCTCAGGTGACATCCCTAGAGGATGGCAGATGGTATCTAACCCAGTTGTCAGATCCTAATAAGCAGGGATCAGATCAGCATCTGTCAGCATTAGTGCAAGCTTGCTGACATGCATCAAACCTTCATCATTAAACTTTTGTTGTTAGTTAAGTCTGAAAGGATGTTTTAATGGACATATGAAAAATTGCAAGTAACTCAGCAAACTATCTTTCTGTGTGTTTTATGCTTTTTCGAATCAGTTTGTTGCAGTGTTCATAGTGGTTTTCTTTAAGTACATGCCCAAAAATAATCTTTATCAGCAGAACGAGAACTGCTACAGTTGGTGTCAAGATGAGACTATCAATTTCTAGTCCAATAGTGTGAGCCCCAGTATCATTTAATGNTTTTTTTTTTTTTTTTTTTTTTGAGATGATGGAGAAAAGGCAAAAGGAAAGGAAGGGGAAGAGGGGACAGAAGCAGAGGCAGAGAGGGAAGAAAATGTTAGGAAAGGAGAAGAAGAAACAAGTAGCAAGTTCTGTGTCATATTGCTCATGCAGTGTAATAAGGGTAAGCTCAATGTGTTAAAGTGTCTTTTTATGATTTCTCTTCTCTGCAGTGATAAAATTGGAAAAGTGTTTACAAATTTTTCAAATATTGTTAGGTGTGTGTAGTCTTATTTTTCATTAGAGATCTGTGATTCAATTTTGAGAGCTAGAAAAGCAAGGTTAATTAGTCAAAATTTGGCATGTCTTCAGACAAGCTTCTCCTTTTCAGTGCAAGGGGTTTTATGTGGGTGACTTGTCAGAGCTACTCAGCAGGTGGCAAAAAATTTTTGTTTGAAGAAATCTGCACTACCCATCATTTCAGTTCACCCTCTGCCCATTACCTTCCTTAGTGTAATGTTATTGTCATTAGTTATAAATAATTATCAGGGGGTTTATGTTAATTTTATTTTAATATTTCTTCGCTTCCTGATCTTCACCAAAACTGCCCTGAAGTTTTTTAATAAAGAGTGTTACTACCTTATTCAGTTGACAGCCTGCCCCCAGCTATGTTGTTTTATTACTAGTAACAGTTGAGATATGAGAGGTACATAGTTCCCAGTGGCAACTAATGTAAACAGAAAGCAAATAGACCTCTGTGAAACCCGCAAAAGTAACACAGTGTTAACCAAAGAAACCACGACATTTGTGGGGCCCTAAATGAGGAAGTCTGCCTTTGATCACTTAGCTAACTTAATTGTTTTTATAGTTGTCAGGACAGGCTCTATTAGAAAGTCCTGGAGTAAAATTTCTTTTTTCCTAAGATGGAACATTGGTTTTGTGGATACTTTATCATAACGGGTAATATCACAAAAGCTTGCACTGTGACATGTGACAGAATACTATTACAAGAGGAGTCAAACTGCGTTTCTTAAGATCAATAAATGTAATATCTGCTCTACTTTATATAATAGCTCTTTTATCAGTGAAGACATTCAGCAATCAGTTATGAACTGTAATATTGTGGCAAATATGTGTGGCCATATATGGTAATATATGGCAAATACCATAGCCAATTAATCTCCTGTTCCTACTTTTTAGTAAGAGCAGTTTCAGGCACAGGTGATCTCTGAGATCTGCGCATCCTTGCACCTCTGCTACATCATTTGCCATGTACTTTCCCTGTGAGGGTGCTGTTTGCTCTGCAAGTCACGTCAGAGGGGGATTCTGATTGTGGAGAAACTACAAAGCGATGTTACTGCTTTGGTTTAATGTTGGGGAGAAGCACTGTGTGTGGTTTTGTGTCTTCACAGGCATCTGACCAAGGAATAAACAGCTTTCCTGCTCACTGGTGGACCTTACTCTGTGCTCAATTGTGGTGCTGTAATCCTGATTGGTTTCAAAAAGATCAGCAAAACTGAATGTGTACTGCTGGGGACAATAAAACCCTGGGAGGGTTACTGCTACCCATCTCTAGGCCTGGAAGGTCTCTTGTCCCAGTATTCAGTTTTGTTCAGTCTTGTTCAATATTCAGAGCATGCCATTGTTTTGTAACCTCTCACAGTCTTCCTCCTTAGCACTTTCTGTGTAGCTGAAGACCAGCCTTGGTCCCGAAAGCTAACTTCAGCACAGGACTGAGATTAAAGTAGGTTAATGCCAGGAAAGGAAATGCTCTCTTGGAGCTGCTCACCAGGACATGCACATTGAGGCATGCATGTTGCCTATGATTCCTGAGAAGGTAAACAGCAGGGCCCCTCTGCAAAAGAACCAAGGACAAATGACTCAGAACTGAATACTAAGTCTTGATGCATGATTGCCAAAAGATTTATAATAAGGGACGAAAACTGGCACCTGTAAATTGCTACATGAATTAAGTCACCTCTGATGTTCTGATCTAGTTCTAATAATAAATTTCCTTTCCTACGCTAATAAAATTGCATATTAAAAGTCTTTAGGAACTAGCTTTGCATAAAAGCTTTTGATTTTAATGTGTTGTAGTAGTTTAGAGAGTTATTTCTGTAGGAATCACCCGTGGCTGGCAATGTGTGGGTCTGTGGAAAAGTCACGTGACAACTAAGCTGTTGGTTGAATATGATTTTGAATACGATTTAATGTTGCTGAGCCTCTTCTCTGCTGCAGCTTCCCTTACCTAATTTCTTCATCTGTCTTTTGACTTCCTTTTCTAAGTGTGTTCACATTTGCCATTTAATCATTAGGTACTTTTCAGAGCCAGTCGAGTCTGTCATTTAAAAGAACTGGACTTCATCAAGTATAAATATTTTCCGCTTTTTTAGATTCCTTTCAGAACACAAATCTGTGCCTTATTCTGAGCTAATATTTATTCACAAAAGAGAAAACTTTGGTTAAAGTTTCTGAAGCCTATACATCTCATTAAATTAACACAAGTTTTTTTCAGCCACTAGGCCCTCAGCACACAAGATGGTCACTGCAGAAGTAATGAGAAAGGCGTTTGCTTATTGAGCAGTGAGAATAAAAATAAATATCACTCCTTTCTTCAGTTTATAATGTTCTATCCATCTTAGATTTTGTTGTTTTTTTGCTTTTGAATGTTGACCTTTGCAGCAGAATCTTCGCTTAATGCATTCAGTTTTAATTTAATTTCACAATTTTGTTCAAGAACACTGGTAATATAGTCAATATTTTAAAGTTGTGTAGCAACTGGAACATGAAGATCAAGGTTCAAAGCCTATTCATTATCCAGTTTGGTATTTTAAGATAATTTGACATTTTAACTTTCCATACAAAACTAACAAGTGATGGAACTCCAAAAACTGCAGACAAAATTTTCAAGAATTGTGGAATAAGCACTTTTGCATCTGTTTTCCAGCTGCATTATACTGTTGTTAAGATAAAACTAGTGAGAGATGTCTCTGCCTGAATTAAGGTGCAAATGAGACCATATTTCAAAATCAATAATACAGATTTTGTTTTACAATAAAATGTGACATAGAGACAGAAAGAAATAGAAAAGAGGAGGGAGAGAGAGAGAGCAAGAGATTGAGACAGAGGGAGATAGAACAAGCAAAAGTTAGTCACCACCTGTGGATCCAGTGGTGTCCTGTTGGATCTTCTTCACTCTGGCCTTCTCAATGGTGGGGATCAAATGATCTCAATGATCAAAACTTTTCACCATTTATACATTTTTTGCAAACAAAGGAATTAATGCATTGGATCACAGTTCTCTTATTCTGTTGGTTAAATTATTCTCTTGCTTCTAATGCTAATTAATCTCATGCTCAGTCTTTCTCTTCTTTTGAGTTAATGGGTTGTAGTCAGTGGTCATGATCTCCCCCTGCTGGAATTACCTTTTACCCACTCCAAGGCGACCAGCACAGTAGCTGAGTTGGCCTTCTTTGTGGCCCTCTTAAATTCTGCCATTATCAGTGACAGTCTTCTCCCTCAGCTTTGTTAACCTCCCCCTAGGTCTGAGATCAGACAATAGTACCATCTTTCTCTTCTCTCAAGTTCCTGTCAGGGTGGCTTATCTTACAGCCCAAGTTCCAGGTATCCCTGGCATATTCAGGAATGGGGACCCCTTGGTGGTCACAGATATCATCTGTCCCATCTGTCCCATAACTTGGGGCGATCTTTGTTTGACCAGTGCTATGCATACAAACATTTACTTCTTTACAGCTTGCCACAGTAGGAAGTTTGGCCTGGAAGCATTACCCAGGATGTGCTAGCACGCCTTGTCAAGCCTGGAGCCAGTGCCATCCTTCACTCCATTCTATGGTCACTTCGTGACAAAGTCCTTCTGTGGTCTAAACAGTGTTTGAGACAGGCAACTGTGATCTTCAAGTCCTAACAACTATGATGTTTGAACTTTCTTTTTGTAGTAAGGATGATCTGCTGTTGGATCCAGAGACCATTCAAGGAACTTTTGTGATGGTGGCTGGCCTGGGAAAAAGACGGAGATATTTGGAAAAGTTTCAGAAATTAGATACTTTCATTTTGACACTTTTTGTTATGTATATCTATTTTTATATATGGATATAGATTTGGATTTAGATGTGTATATTTAGGTTTAGATTTATGTTTTAAGTGTTTCATACTGTTGCAGGAAAATATTCATGAAGATTCAATGTTACATGTGTTCTAGCTTTACTCTGTTTGAATTGGCTGTAGAGTTCCTCCTAGTTTATCCACACTAAGCACAACTACCTGAATGAATGTAAAAGACAAAACAGCTCGTGGAGAATTTAGGAGCTGAACCAGAAGTCCTACCTGCATGCCAAGAACACCATGTTGCAGACTGAATATTTCCATATATATTAAAGGAAGAATCAATTATAATGTATCTGCTTAACGTTTTCTCAGTTTCATTTATATGCTTTCCCTTTGACTAAGTTGCATTAGTCTTCTTATAACTGTGCTGTTTCTGCAACGCAGTGCTATAAAACCTGCCATTTGGAGTTTTCCCTTAGTTACTTACTAACTAGCTAACTTATTTGTTTATTTAGTTACTTAGTTACTTATTTTAGCTGAAGACATCATAACTTTTAAATGATAGGCTTTGTATTGTATGATTACCAAAAGTACCAAATCCCTCAACTGGCAAGTGGCTAAGTGTACAGGAGCAAGAGGTCAAACTTTCCTTTCTAGTGGTTTGCACTCAAGGTAATACAGTGAATATATTTATTTTGCTATGTCATCAAAACTGTTTTGTCTCTTAAGTACAATGATTTTCAGCCCATAATTTTCAATGGCTTCTTTCTTTTTCATTTATCAGAATATGCAGTGACATAACTTGTTTTATAAATTATTTTATATGTAAGATAAATATGTGACTTTGAGAATAGGACATATATTTTTCTTTAAAAAGACTTTTGCTTTTACAGCTGTACTGGTATGGCTTTGACAAATATATCTGCACACGTGGGAACTGTTTTTGTCTCTGTTACTTCAATTAAGCAAGTGCAAAACTATTACATGTGTGTTATTTTTCACCAATTAAATGCCTTTAACAATATTTTTCCCACAGGTTCATTCTGTTTACCAAGCATTGATGCACTTTTTATGCATCTAAAGGGCTGAGCGTCTGTTTCTATAGGAAAGATCCATTCGACCATAATAATCTGCAGTTAATTGCACAGTAAATATTTATTTCTCACACATTAAATTAGCAAAACAAATTCAGTGAGAGAAAAATCACATCAGCCTGGCAAACAACACCTATCAAGCTATGTAAGGTGCTCATGACATTCTTGGCAGAAATCTTGTATCCTGAAGAATTGTGTACCCTTGGGGGTATTGTCATCATTTAATTACTAGTTGATAATGTTGTTACAGCTTTGTTTATTGTTGCTTTGTTTTTCACCCAGGACAAATATAATAAAAAATTCATTTTCTGTGTTTACTAATGTTCTATGCCATGGCTGCAACAGTATAATTGAAGAATGATCATTTTCAAGCTACTAAACCCACCATTCAATGTTAATATTCAATAAGATTAATACTATGTTAGTATTCAATATTCATGGAGCATTTACTCCCCTTCATATAAAAATGTGAAAGAATTTGATTACTCTACTGATTACTGGACAGTTATGACTATTTTTCCTGTCTAAGAGCAATGTGGATGCTTTACATGTGTATGCAATGACTGTTTCACACCCCACACAAATTTTTGTATTAGCTTCCCACATATGCTAATATTCCCTGTGCTGTGTTGTGTGTGAAGGCGATGACATTATTTATAAATTATTATATATATTATATCGATTATATGCATTGTATTTATACCATTTTTCTTAACATAAATTTCTGAGAACCTCATAAATATTTATTTTTGCTTGCTCAATCTTTGCTTTTTAGGCCATCTATTTCAGAAGCTGACCCAAAAATAGGTTTGTATGAAACATAGCTCTTAGTCTGTCCCTAGAGAGACTTTAATAACTAGGAATTAACTTAGCATTTTAAGTTAATTGAATTTAAAGTCAACTACCTGCACTCATTATTCCCTATTGAAACACAGATGAAAACAATAACATATAATTTGTTTGTTTTCTTTTTTTTTTTCACTTAAAACTGTTTAAGTCTCAATTAAAAATATGTTTTTAGCCAAGAATTAATAGTTTGTTATTTATTATGTGAAGGACACACTGAATGGTGTCCATGCAGGTGGAAAATTTATTCTAAGTTCTCCTTGGCTTTATATAAAAATGTAACCACTTTCCCTAGGTGATATGGCAATTATAAATAAGTAGAGAAACTTTAGTAAATGCAAAATTCTTTAAATCTTTAAATGAAATCAGTATTTCTTCTGAAATATGGATAAGAAATGTGTTCTGAAAATAGATGTGTTATAAGTGTTAAGCCTTAATTTGGAAGATTTGGATAAGTCAGTACTTCAGGTCTCTGGTCCATGGGTTAGATGGTTTATTTAGAATTAAAGACTAGCCACAAGGTATTTTTAAACAAGATTTTTTAAAAAAATGATTTCTTACATTTTTAGCAAATTTACAGGAAGCAATATTTCTTATTTGAGCTCAAAACTTTTTCTGTACTGAAAATTTAATTAACAGATTTGATTTAAAAATATCCCATACAAGTAACACTTACAAATAAAAGCTTCCTATATTTTTAAGTAATTGTGTGTATTTCCATCTCTGATGAAATACTGCTGCACTACAGAGATGTATTGTGAAACTGTCAGTCTTTAAGGTGTTGTTTCCTGTTGAAATTCTCCTTGAATACATTATCAGTCTTCAGATATGTTTTATTAATAATCCATTTTGGAGGGTACACACCAAGCAGACTAAAACCAAATAGAATTTTTTATAACTCTAAAAAAACCACCCCAAAACCTCAAAACCAAAATCCACCAAGAAATATTTCAAATCCATGGTATCTTTCTGAATTTTGCATTGAAATGATGGATAGAAATGCACAACCCAAAGGATAATACCCTGTAATACATGGAACAGTCAGTACCTAAAATAGGCTTTCTGTAGTATATATATTACTGCAGAATTGGATAAGGAAGCCTGGTATGAAATTTTCTTTTGATTTCCTTAGAGAATGCCTTGCTTACTAAGGATTAAAGTGACTCTACCAAACATTAATAGAGTAAAATCTTAATATTGCACGTTGACTATTCTACAGGTAAGGAACAAAGATGTAGCACTAGGAGCTTGGTAACCATCAGTAAATGCAAAGAGAAAATAGATATCATGCCTCAGTGAAGAAAAACGTATTTTTTAATCCCTCCCCACTTCTCCCTCTCCCTCCTTTCTGCTCCTGTGTATTACCTATGCTATCTGATGCTAGGGAAAATAATTCATGAAGGTTGATGACTTGGTCTAAGTCAGATCTCTGAAGCAAAAAAGCAAAGAAAAAACCCACAAACTTCACCACCCACTACCCCCAGCCCAAACCCCAGCACATGAAATAAAAGCAACATGTCAAGTCAGCTTAAAGCATCTTTCTTGTGAAAAGTTTTTTACTGGCATTACACAAACCAGGAGACTGCTAGGCACTGGCAGCAATATAGAACCACTGTTTGTGTACTTTATAAACTACAGTGTATTTTAGAAATACTGTAATCTTGAAGGCAGAAAATTCTCAACTGGCTGAAACTGTGTCATATCAAATACACTGCAATAATGCCGTGTATGTGATAAAGTGTATCAGTGAAAAAGCTCAAAGGATGCAGAGGAAGAAAGAGGTACGGAGAGAGGAGGAAAGAGAGAAAGAGAGCAAAGAAAAAAAATAACCTTTCGAGTGAGAAGCTGATTGAGAGATTTTGCACAAAATATTAATTCAATCTCCAGTTCTGACTACAACCACCTCAGTTTCTGTTTACTGCTTCTGAGATGGTGGCAAAGGCTGAGATTTTTGGGTGGCAATGAAGTCCCCGTCCAGAACTCCAGACTTTGAATAAAACCCATGAAAGGAAAGAGAGTGGACAGAAGGCAGTGTGGGCTTTTGACAGAAGCTTCATTGAGAACTTCCTCCAGACTTTTTTTGTTTGGCCTGCGATGCTCTAAAACAAGACTGCTGAGTGGTCTTTTTGAAACTGTTTTATTTGTATAGATCTTCCCTTACAGATCTTTCTACTGGGTGGAAGAACAGCAGAGTTACCTGAATACACCAATCCTTGCTGCCTTAGTGTACTAATAGAAATCTCATAAATCATTGTGCAAAATTCATCCTCTTTTCATGGTATTTAGTTTGAAGTGGTACTCATCCAGGGCTGGTTAGCAGAGCTAAATCCTTAATTGAAGAACAATGAAATATTTGCTAAGTTTTAACTGAAATACTAGATTCAACTTGACACAATTCTTAAATCCCCAGAGAATCCCATCTTAGTCATTGAAAGGTCTTTTTCAGTTTGCCTCACAAAAGATGCCTTGCTTTAAAGACTTGAATTCAGTAGGTAAGTGAATATAGAAAGAGTATCACATCATTGTTATGTTTCAATCATTCTCAGTCCCACAATGACTTAAATTCAAACTCTGATGTCCTACAATTGCAGTTTCCTCCTTATCTCAGTTTCATATGAGAGGTACAACTGTGCAGCATGCTTGTTGAACAGATTTCTATTTTTCAAGAGACACAAAGGAAAATATAGTTATTATTCTCATTTTTCAGACCTGTACAAAATCTGAATGAAAACACATTCCTGCTCTGAGGCACAGGATATTTTATTTTCCATTATCAGGTTGATACTGAATGCAAATTTCCTCAGATCACTTACAAAGAAGTTTTCACTTTATGGAAGGACACTGTTGTCAGAAAACATTTAAAAAAGTGTAAAGTTTCTCCCCGTGTTAGTCAGTAGAAATATTTCTGCTTTCAACATGACTAGGATTTAAGCCTTAATTTCTGGTCAGTTTTTACATCTGTATATCTATAGTATTTAGGGAACACTAAGGACCTTTTTGAAATCAGCCTAACAAAGTCCTTAACCTAGTGAAATGTACATCTCCCAAAGATTTGTGTTCTTTCTCTTTCTTTGTATTGTTTTTGCCTTTTTGTTTTTTTAATTCCCTAAGTTTTAAATGATTAGATGCCATTGCTTCAGTTCCTGTGAGATGTGCTGGATCAGTAAATGTAGAGAATGAGCAGTTATATCTCATAGACCTTCTAATATCACAAATTGATGTAAGTTCAGCAAATCTGAGGTCTTTCAGCACCTTTCTATCATCATGCCTTTAAGCTTTCTTTTGTGATTATCAAATATGTTGGAGGTAAAAGTATTGTACAACAGGAAAAGCAAAGCAAGTAATGGCACATCATAAGAGAAGCTTCACATCAACTGTTTTATCTTTTCCTGCTACACCCACAGCTCTTCCTGCTAACTCACATTCTCACAAGTGCATCTGGTAAAAATTGTGCATAACAATTATTTTCTACATAGTCAGAACAAGAGTTTATGGCATAAATGTTGTTTATTTACCAGTAGGCAGTTCTCACAGATTCAGACATGCCAATGTCAAAATGAGACCAGAAGTGAATCTATTGTGTTAAAAGGAAAAGGGTTCCCTTATGGCACAGCTGTGGGAAAGATTCTTTTAAAGTGAATAATCCCCTTTGGAGATTTTTTGCTCTGTAATAAACAAAACAAAAACAAAACCAGGAGTTAGAAGGTTAAAAAAAAAAGTTATACTGCCCAGCGATTTTATTGTTTGGATATTTTTTGGTGGTTTGGTTTGGTTGTTTTTTTTATTTTAAATAAGGATTTGACAAACCACAAATTCACAGACTTGTGAATTTCAAGGGTTTTGCTTCTCTCTCCCTCTTGACAGGATTAATGTATAGTGGTACCTACCCTTTTGTACTGTAGAGGGAAGGAGGATGCCATTAGTTTACTGTACATGTGAAAGATCACAGAATATGCCAAGTTGGCAGAGACCCACAAGGATCATCGAGTTCTGCTCCTGGCCTTGCACAAGACCAACCCTAAGAGTCACACCATGTGCCTGAGAGGATTGTCCAAATGCTTCTTGAACTCTGTCAGACCTGGTGCTGCCCTGGGGAGTCTGTTCCAGTGCCTGTCATAGATTTCCGTAGCTGAATTTTAGTAGAAGGGGGGGCTGCCAGGATGGTTTCTGTTAGAAGCTGCTAGAAGCTTCTCCTGTCCTGTGGAGCCAATGACAGCCAGGTCCAGGAGAGACTTCCTGCTGGGGGTCAGAGCTGAGCCAATTAAGAACCATAGTCACATCTCTGTGATAACATATTTAAGAATTAGTAATTGAAGAATCCAGCCATGAGATAACAACACAGAGACCAAGATCAGAGTAGGAGGAGGCGAAGGAGGAACCTCACTCTGGAGCAGGGTGGGGGGAAGGACTGAAAGCTATTCTCTGCCCCCCTCCTCTACCTGCAGCCCATGGAGATCCATTGGGGTGCGAAGATCCCTCTGCAGCCCCTGGAGGAGCAGGTGGATGCCTGAAGGAGCTGCTGCCCTGTGGGAGGCCCAGGATGGAGCAAGATCCTGGAAGGGACTAGCCATGACTCCTGGAGAAGGAGACCCACGTTGGAAGCAGGTTTTTACCCGCTGGTAGAAGTGTTGCCCAGGGAGTGGACTTATGTTGGAGAAGTCTATTGAGGACTGTCTCCCGTGGGAGGGACCCCACGGAAGCAGAAGGACTAAGATCTGCGGCCCCCCCTGCAGACCGTGATGAAGACCGTGGTGGAGCAGGTTGTCCCCCTGCAGCCCACGGAGACCATCGGGGTGCAGAGACCCGACTGCACCCCATGGAGTGACCCACAGGACAAGAGCAATGGTAGCAACAATAACCACCTGCAGAACTCCCATTCCCTGCTCCCTGGAACTTCTGGAAAGAGGAAGGAGGAGAGGGATGTTCTTAAGACTGATTTATTTCTTACTTTTTAGTTTTATTACTTTTAGTTTTAGTTCTTATCTTGTTAGTAATAAATTTAAGTATTTAGCCACTCTGTATTTGCTTTGCCATTATCTCTCAGCTGGGATTTTTTTGCGTTTCCTCCTTTTCCTTTCCCTCTAGGAAAAGGCGGGGGGCCTGGAGGTTTGGGCGGACACTGGGTTAAAACCTCCACAGTGCTCAATCACCCTCTGGGTTAAGACATGTACCAGAAAAAGAAAGTATTAATAGATTTCCATTATTTAATGTTTGAAAATTCTGATTTACTTCAACTGCTGCAAAATCTTTCAATTTTGGCAAAACGGATTTAAACAATACTGTCTAAAATACATTATTGCGTCTATTACTGATGAATAGGTTTTGTTAGCAGTCTGTTTTGGTTTTGTTGTTCAAATTTTACAGTGAGATGAGATCAAAGATTTTAATAGGATGCAGAAGCATATTGTAAGTTAGATTAGAACACAGTCAGACATGATTTCCTCTAAGGAAAGTGATTCTATAGACCTGCCTGGATATGTAGGTACAGGAGTGTGAGAAGCAACATTATTATTTCTGATTATAAAAGTTGGAAAAATGTGAACACTTGTAGTAAATAAGTCTCCTTATCTTAATCTTAAAATTGGGATTACCTTTGTTCTGTAATGAAAAATACTGTAAGAATTATGCCAGCTTATGCTTAAAATTAGAAAAGACAAAGGAAATTTAAAGTACTCTGTTCTTCTACACCTTCTTTCTTTGTTAAGACAGAGACAGGTTACAAAATGAAGTGGGTTTTCTAAACTGTCCTTGTTCCTGTGGATGTCATGAAATTCATCCCAATGTGTCTGTACAATGTTTGGTACAAATATCCTAAGTACAATAGGCTGCTATTTTTATAGTTTCCAATTTTGCATTTCCAGTAGCAGGAACGCTCTGGGCTCATCCTTACCTTCCAGGAACAGTTGTTCTGTCTTTAGTGGGGGTTCCTTAAGAAAAAGGTAGAACAGACTATAATTATTGAATGTATTTCCTCTACCACCATGTAAAGAGACGCTCAGCTTCTCTCAGAATGTCTTTTGTGCCCTGACACTTCTTTGGACTGAGTATAGTTTCATTCTTTCTTCATTTTGTCTTTTTTGAACATGTTCTTACCCTTAATTTCACTGTTTCACTACTATATATTGCATAATTTGAGTGCAATACAGACAGAAGTCTGATTTTCCCTTGCATTTCTACATTTATGAACAAACACCTCAAATGTACACAAATGCTA
Source organism: Formicarius rufipectus (assembly GCA_013399695.1). NCBI lineage: Eukaryota > Metazoa > Chordata > Aves > Passeriformes > Formicariidae > Formicarius > Formicarius rufipectus. The sequence continues at coordinate 16,427 of VXAU01000062.1, read as the reverse complement.
TGAATCATCTTCCATTTTGAACCACATTGTGGAATTTATATACAAAAAGAACAAGATGGAAACAAAAATAGAATCTTAGAGAATGGAGACAATATACCTTTTTATTTTCCAGGAGAGGTAGGTAATTCAGGATAATTCTATGCAGAGATAAAATTTTAATCCTGTGAAGTACAAGAAAGTGATATTCTGGGTGCTCTGAAGAGGCTTTTATTTTGAAGGTTATGCAGTAATTAGATTCACAAGGAAACAAATAAACAATGAAAAATAAAAGTGATATATTGGCAGAACAAGAATTAATGAATCCCTCTTTGTTTTTCATTCACTACAGTAGCCCCATTGACTTCAAAAGTGTTTGACTGGATTTCCCCTGCCTGCCAAAAATTTTCTCCCATACCAGGGACAGCCAATTCAGTTCACAAACATAGAGGATGTAAGTACTCTGTATTCCTGAGAATACAGAGGAAATATTTTTTTTTTGACAGAAAAAATCTGACCATCAGGAAATTTGTTTGGAAAACAGTTGTGGTTCTTAATATTTAAAGAACTTTCCCACTTAGGTAAGTCAAACTGGAAATTCCGGAGTCTTCAGTACTCTGAGTTTGTTTCTTCCCCCTTTCCCAATGGCAAAAATCAGAAGTGCCTTAAGCATTACCTTAGAGGAAATATTTTGATAAATAACCTGTCTTATGTTTTGAGAAAGGAATTGAGGGAACAGGTGAAGAACTAGGAGCAAAGTGTATGTTTTTCCCAGCTGTTGTTCTGTATTCTGGGAAATAGTGTCGATGCGAAAAACATTAAAGAATGTGATAAACTTTAGACCTAGTTACAGATAGAAATTCAGGAAGCTGTTTTTGTGTTCTCAATATTGTCTCAAAGACTTACGTGCTCTTGATGCAGCAGTCATCCATGTATACTGTCTGGATATGTCCACACTGCCATTAGTGCAATGAAGATATCTTTGACTCCATGAGTTGAGTGCCAAACAGATGGTTGGCTTGTCACCTTTTTGCCATATAATACTCTGGAACCTTCATACCAGTAGCTAACTGATAAGAACTTTATGTGAGAAATATTGGGTTTGAATTCAGAAGTGCTTTTTTTATATTAGAAAAGTCATACACAGTGCTAAACATTGATGAAAACAAAGTGTTCCAAGAAAATTCTATTTGAAAAGTATACAGAACAAGTTCTTTGTCAAATGTAATAATATGCCTGTGAATTATTTAATAGTCCTATAAAGGTAGTATTATAGAATTGTTCCAGAATAGCTTTACTTTCTTTAGATAACTCTAAACTTTGCTAGGAAATGCTATTTTATTTTTTACTTTATTTTTAAATAAACTGTTTTGTGTGCATCTGGTTTTGATAGCTGATAAACACTGCATATGGCATGGTGATCATAGACTTTGTTCATTACTATCTATTCACTATACATAAAAACTGATTCTTATTCTATTTAATTTCATTCATTTGGATATTTTCTCCATTGTTATATTTTATCAAGATTTCTTTTGTGACAATTGGATGTTATTATTAAGGAAATCATATTAAGATTTACATTCTTTTCTTGTTAAAATATAGCGTAAAATGCTTATCTCTACTCCTTAAATTTAAATGCACATCACACACGAAGCCAACACTCCTTTTTCTTTTTTTTTTTTTCTTTTTTTTGTAATGGAGTATATAGCTTCCATTTAATAGAAGTTTTATAAGAGAGATTGTAACTTGAAGAAGAAAGCAAAACATGATATTTATGCTAGGCTGTTGTTTGTATGATACCGTATTTAAATATTGATTTGACAGTTGACCAATGAAGAACATTGCATGAAATACACAGTCAATTTTGCTCTACAGTGTAAGAATGGAACTAATTGTGCCAGCAGGCAGCACACTGACAATGGCATGTTTAGAACCATCTGGCTAATATGAAAACTAATGATTATGCATTGGGAATCATAGTTCTTTATGATCACCCTTCTCAGAGTTGCTTCTCCATCCACAGACAGAATTGTTTCCTCAGGAAAAGTACCCAGAAGCATTTTTGGAAAATGAAGTAGAACTGGACTTCATTTTCCCATCAAAAGTCATAGATGTTTCAGAGAACTTCCTAATCTCAGAATATGCTCTGTTTCTGGTCTCTTAAGACTGTACCACACTAAAAATTCAGAGCTGCCTTTAGCCTCTCTTTCCTAATTTTGAAGTCATTAGACAGTTAGTGGAGTGTGCAAAGAAGCTGTGCCATTGTGGTCTCCTATTGGGAAAAGTGTTGGACAGGTTGAAACCTGTTTGGATAATTTCAGCATGGATATGACAAACGCACATCTAGTCCTTGTGTTTAGTTGGTTGTGCAACCACATCCATAACTCCCTCTTCCTGTTCTGAAAGCTGCCTTCAACTCTTTTTAGAGTGTAGAAGTACAGAAGAACTAAATCCTAAATACTTGTATGTGAGGTATGAACACTGTTCACCATTTTTAACCTCGTATACTGCTTCAATGACAAATGATCATAGATGGGAGAAGTACATGTCAGTAAAAGATTATAAAAAAAAAATAATCAGGTTTTGAAGGTTAGAATTTACTGATTGTACTGCTGATGAAACAGAAACACAATAGCATCTAATCTACTTCTACCTGGCCTTTGTAGTAATTATAGGAAATCCTGAGTTGGAAGGGACCCACAAGAATCATTGAATTCCAACTCCTGGCCTCCAAAAAGACAATTCAAAAATCACACCATGTGTCTGAGAGTAGTACAGAAGCAAAAAGATATTATTATACTTATTTCTACTTTACAGACTGACTTCCACAGAATGGCATCACACCCAATAAATAAGAAGGAGGAAATAGCTTTTCTTTTGCTTTTATTCTGATACTTCTTATAGCACAACTGACAGAAATTATAAAACTTCCATGTTCCCGAGGCCACCACCAGACCTCCAAGGCTCTGCCTGCCCTCCCCAGGCCCAGGACACCATATCAGCTCTACTCATTTCATACCTACAGACACAGCAGTAAGCCTCCACCAGATTACTAACCACTAATTATTCTGTTTTAGAGACTCTGTTTATCATTAGATAACAATGTTCCAGGCAGAAAAGACCACCAAATAGTCTATTCTTCTTGATTCATATATTAAATACATCACAATTGTTACTCCTAATGGCATTTTTGAAAAATTGTTCCTTACAAAAGAAGTAGTAGTTAAAATTATGCTGGAAGGGGGGCTGAAGGACCCCTGCCAGAGCATCGTGCTGTCTTTTGATTTGTACAGCCCTGCCAGGGACAGATTTACAAATATTTATGCCCAAGGCACAGAGGAAACACAGAAAAAAGGAGGTGTTGAGGTATTGGCAGGGGGGGAAAGTGATTGTTTTTAGGTTTTCCAGGGAATCTGTCCTGTGCAAAATGAAGAAATTAGAGGTAATGTGAGGCGGAAATCTGAAAACTGGTCTTTTTCCAGCAGATCAATCTCTTTAAATTTCATCTCCCTTTCCATCAGAGACATAAAAGCTAAATATCATTACTGTAAAACACAAATTCAAGATAAAAGAGAGTCAGTAAGAAAACTGTTCTTCCTTTCCAGAGAGAGGGGAACAACAGGCACTGAGACAGATATTTGCCTTCAGGTGGGTAGCTTGACTTAAAGAGCAATAGGCAAAGCTCATTACATCCCTCCTGTGAAAACAAGTGAGGAGATATTTCTTTTCAAGGAAAAGATTAATAGCATTCTGATAATAATGAATATATAATTAGGTAGTTAGTAGAAAAAAACAAAGACAAGAACGTTATGGTTCATCTTATCTAGTGGTCCTAAGGCAATTTAGTTGTTAATATAATGATAGTTTCTGTTTCTATTATGATCTTAATGAATCTGAATGCTTGCAATGATACCGCAATTGTTTTCAAATTTAAGATTTCATTCTGTTCAGAAGAGAAAACGTGCTCACAAAATTATGAGAAACATAAATAGTAATAATAGTGGTATAGTCTTACATTAGAAATGCATCCAAGTTCTTGAGGCTTTATTTAATAGTTAGCCATTGTAAACTCAGTTACTCCTGAAAATTATTAAAACAATACCTTTTCTTAGTTTATTAAAAAATAACATTGCCATACCTAAATTTTGTAAATACATATATTTAGTACTTAATAAAAATTAAAAAAAAAAAAAACAAATGTAGCTTTATACACTTCTCAGCAGAAGATAAAAGCAAGAAAATGTGTTGTCAATCAAAAAAGACCAGCAAATCTTGTCCTCTTTATCCTTTCCAGAGTAGAACCTAGACAGTGGAAAGCCATGCTTGTGTTGAACTGGGAAAGTAAAACAACTGTCACTAAAATTTTTCTCAGTGTTTCCATGTTCTTGCCTGTATTGACTTCACCCAAAAGTGCTGGATGACATGGATTTCCTAGTTTAGTTAGGATCTACTGAAAGGTGCTGTTTTTTGTCAATAACAAGTTTTCAGTTTTTACTACTTACTGACATCACCTACATGCCAGAGTAAGAACTGAAAAGTTAAATGGCCATCCTCAGTTTTTGCTGTTAGCACATACATTTACAATTTGCATAATGTTTAAGTAGAACATCTATGTTTTGAATGGTACACACTGAAGTTTTCCAAAATGTAAGAGAATTTCAGATAACTGTACCCGTTTTACCATCATCTTGTAGTTTGCTGCCTACAACCCCAAAGTCCGTCCCTGTGCTATAAAGTATTTCTGCAGAATCTGTCTTCTAATTCAGATTCTTACACAAAAGCATGGGCAACAGGCCTCTCATTTCAAAATTCAATTTAATGCAAAATTATGTGTATGCAATTTAGTAAAAAGAATATAATTTCTGTGTGCAATTTGCAAATTACCATAATTCGTAATGTGTCACATTCTCGTCTTTACCATGTTTTTGTTTGCAGTAGTTCTTTTGCACTCACTGTTCTGCTGCTTGTCTGCATAAATTATGTTTGTATTTGCAAACATGTAATCCTAAATGATTTTGACTACGCTGTGCTGGTCTATCAAACATGACCAAACACAGTGTTTAATTCCTTTTTATACACTCAGAAAAAAAAAAAAAAAAAGAGAGAAAGGAAATTATATAT
>VXAU01000062.1:0-11298 GCA_013399695.1 Formicarius rufipectus | reverse complement strand
ATATATATGTATATAGTGGTGATACAGAATTGAAAACAACTTTCACTACCTGACTTTATTATTATTTGCAGAAATACTGTATCAGAAATCCTAACAAGTCTTAAGCATGCGCTAGATTTCACCAGACCAGATTACTCAGAGCTCCATTCACCCTGGTCTTGGACACCTCCAGAGATGGGAAGTCCACAGCCTCTTTGGGCAACCTATTCCAGTGCCTCACCACTCTTACAACACAGAATTTGTTCCTGATATCTAATCTAAGCCTACCTTCCTTCATCTTAAGGCCATTCCTCATTGTTCTATCACTGCATTCCCTAGAAAAAAGTCTCACTCCAGTTCTTTTGTAGCCCTCTTTTAGGTACTTAAAGGCTCCTATAAGGTCTCCCTGTAGCCTTCTCATTTTTAGGTTGAACAGCCTCAGCACTCTCAGCCTTTCCTCATAGGAGAGATGCTCCAGCCCACAGATCAACTTAGTGACCTTCCTCTGGATTAGCTCCAACAGGTTCTCATCTTTCTTGAGTTGGAGTTCCCAGAGTATCCTATTCATTCACATGGTTTTTGATTTATAGCAGTGAAAGAGAAATGCAGACAAAAAGAGATTTTTGATGTTTTTTTTTTTTTCACTTTTGTTGCTCATTTCAGTGTAGCCTTTTTTTTTTTTTTTTCCTGCTTGAATTGTCATTGCTGTATTAGATTATTTACAGTTATATGGTGGGTTTGTTTGTTCACTACATTTTCCTGCATGTGGTTTTTTTCTTGGTGTGTACCTCTTGCTTTGCTATGCTTTGTCCACTATTACATGGTCATTTTCCTTGGTGGGAACAAATGGGATTATTAAATGTCTTTTGCCCACACAAAGTATAGTTGTGGGGGCAGATAGGCTGTCCCTTAGAAGAAAAGGGAAAGAATAAGAATCGTTTGTGCCAAGGTGCAAAATTAGCAAAGAAAATCACTGGCCTCTTCTTACAGAATTTTGTCTCTTGGGTTTAATAGAGGCTTCTTTTGGCATGTATCCATCTCTTGCTCTCTGCAAATAGCTTTCTGAGAGTGGGAGCAAACTTACTGAGTTAAAATGGAAGAGAACATATGAGGACAAAAGTGTATGAGAAGTCATGCTTTTTTTTAAATTATTTTTTCTTAAAGGTTTTGGGTTTTGAAGAAAAGGAAAAAGATTGATGGGAAAAAAAATATATTTTTTCCCCACCTAATTTCCACTCTCCTCACCTGTATATGTTTTAAGAAAATAACATTTCCGTGGGGGATATCAGAGGACATTGTAACTAATGAAAACAATGTCTTTTCCTGCTGTGTGAATAGCAAGTCTATGTACTGCTGTCTGTGAAATCTGTCTTGGATAGCTAGTGGCTAGAATAGCCAATTTTCTAGCCATCGAGGAATAAACCTTGTTTACGAGGCTGAGCTGATACTGCAGCTGATTGAGTGGCTGCAAGCTGGAGCTCTGTGTGCATGTTGAACTAGGCTGTGCTCCTGCCATTGCCCAACAGACCAAAACAATGCAGAAAGGCATGGTCCTGACTTCAAACCAGGTGAAATGGATCGTTATCATTTGTACACTGATTATGTAAAATGTTAATTTTATGCTACCCGTTGGAGTCTCAGCGTACTCAACCAACCAGGCAAGCCATTTATTTGATGCTTCAAGAGCTCAGGGCCCAGCCAAAAGTGTTTGTGATTCTTGGTTGTGCAGAAACTGAGGCATTTATGACATTTATGACAATTGTGATGGTTACGTAGTGCTGTTCGTACGGTGGGTTTCATACACAATTCACAGATTATATCCCTTGGGAAAACGAGGTCCCATACTACCCATGTTTGAAGACTCTTGAACTGTGGAAAATATAGTCGTGAGTTTATCTTCAATGAGGGTTTACAGAATCTATAAATCTTCAGAATAAGGCACCCTCGAGGGGGTATTAGCTTTTATTACCTCTTGATACATTGTCACCTTACTTGGCAACACCGGTTTTAGGAGAAGGAGATGAATTATAAGCTTGATGCCTATTAGAAAAGGCTTTAGGTGCAGAGGGTTATCAGGAGACATGTTATATGTACTTAGCATATCTTAGTCCCAGAAGTGGTAATTAACATGCTATAAACACACTCATTAGTTGGTTGTTCTCTTCCTTGTATCATCAAGTTTCTCACTACAAGCAGAACCTCCCCACTTTTTTCCAATATTTTGCAATTATTTGGGTTTTACTGGGCATGTGACTTGTTCATATTCTTCTTGCAGATATAGCCATATTCTTCTTCAAAATCCTCTGTCAGTTCTGCTATTTACAGCATTTATTTAATTAAATGAAGCATCCTGATTTTCAATATGGTACAGTATATACAAATGGGAAAAAAATATAAACCAAAATTATAAAAAAGCCCTAAATATTGTTATATTTTTGACATTGATAACTACAAGTTTCTGGTTGAAGTACTCTGAAGTGTGGTTTATTATTAACATATCTGGTAGTCTGGGTAGGCAGGCTCTCCTGGACCAGATTCCAGTGACTATGTAGATGTAAAGCACTTTCTCCAGGGAATAAAATCTAGGTGAATTAATGAATGATCAGTTGCATTCTCTTACTGGCATAAGTTACTAACCACACTGCTTTTTGGAAAAGGATTTCCTACTTCACATAATTGTGTTGTAAGTATTTCTGTCAGTTATATATTATATAAAGCATATAACACATTACATATAAAAGATATAAAAGACAATATAATATTATAATATAATATAATTAATATAATATAATGTCACATTGCTGTGCTCAATTAATATAAAAGGATTGTAGTGATACCTAGCATACATGGCAACTTTCTTGCATGTGTCTCATTAGTCTAGCAGTTTGCATGGATGAAGTAATTCTCAGACACTTTGTGGTCTGTATTGATGGAAGTCGTGCTTTGTGGACCAGTTCATGACTGTTTATGTCCATATTCTTCAAGGTTGCAATATTCTTGCTGTTGCCATTCTTGCTTCTAAAGGCATTCAGAAGTGTAATGCTGAAAATTTCAAGGTAACCCTCTCTTACCAACTGTCATGGTTTAGGGACGCAAACACACAGACTCTGACCAGCATCACAAAACAGTGTGTCTGATCCCACTCTTGCAACAGTCATCACTCTGCAGTACTTGGCTACTGCTGATCTCCTAGAGTTCCTCTGTTTGTTTTACCACCAACTCAAACGACAAAGTCCAAACAAACACTGACAACCATCTGCAACATGCATTGTTTCTTAGTCACCTTGTCAAAACTGTCCATATTGTTGTGATCATACTCAGAAGTGGAGTTACTAAAAGTGAAGTGCCAGATAGAGAGATCACTGTAACAACTGCAGCTGCTTACAATCCATTTTTCAGATTCATAAGCCTCTTCTCTATAGCAAGTCAAAACCTTGTTGATCTTTCTAGACAGCCTCTTTAAATAGCAAAAGTATATTTCAGATCAAGTTTCCTATGTAAAGGGAACAAAAAGAGCACAAGAACTGTGAGCAATCCCGGCAGAACAGCTCAGAGTCTGAGACTGAATTGCCTGATGTCCTGGTTTTAGTAGCCAGGATCAGTTTGTCACTGTGTGGGTGCATATTCTAAACCCTCTATGCCATTTTTTCTCACGAGCTGCTCACAATGGCACATTAGCGGGTATTGTTTAAGGCACACCCCACCCCTCAGCCTACAAGCAGGGTATTTAGGAACTTCTGTGAGATAAGGAAGTTCTCTTGCCTCCACACCCACCTGAGGGGTCATGTCTGCTAATGAGCCATCAGGGATGCCAAAAATAGGCCATTGTTTATCTCACAGAGTAAATCATCCATTGTTTAAGTCTCCGCCCTAGGGGAGGGACTGGGCGGAGCCTAAGTGAATATAAGCTGAGGGGTTTGGACTGGGAGGGTCTTCAGATCCAGAGGGGGGACCAGAGCCATGAGCAGACTGACACTGCCACCATCACCAGCAGGTACCTTGTTTTCTTTTTACTTTAAACTCAGGGGGGGCCATGTGGTGCTCAGCACAGAGTTGGTGAGCTCCACTCTGCTTGTGCCCCACTGTGTTGGGCTGTACGTCTGGTGTTTTTCGTGACACAAACAAATTTCCTTTTCTGTTTCAGTGTATTTTTGTGATCTTTTAATAAATTGTTATTCTGACTTGCAATTCCATTCTGAGTTGGATTCATTTCTCATACTGGATTAACTCTAAACCAGCACACCTGATAAACACTGACTGACGTGTACGTGGTGATGTCAGCTGAGCTCACCTTATTGATCTTTTCTTCCTCATTGCCATTAATGTGCACTTTCAATCCTAAAACGAATAAGCACAATGGAGCTTTAAGCAGAATACAATCAAAATTGTATTGCAATCCAGAGAATTAAGTACAGATAGGTTGATTTGTAACATATTGTAAAAATCAATCATTTAGAAAACAATTTTATCAAAAGGCAAACATAAGCTGCACTAGAAATAGTGTGTTTTCACTTCATAAAAAAATATCATTTGTATCTTTTATTTTGTCAACAAGACTCCTATATGTGCATTTTAATATTGTGTCTCTTAAAATTTATTTCAGAATGCACTGATAAATCTACAGGATATGAATATAAGGTAAGAAAATATAACCAGGCTGTGTATTCATAGCATGAATATTTATAAATAACTTTTACCTGAGATAAGCCGTCATCTTTCCTATCTCATTTGTAAGTATATACAAGGTGTTGTTCTAATCAAGAGATAACAATATTTCTTTACTCACAAACTCCTTTTAAAGAGTTTTGTATTGACTTATTGTCATCTACTTGTATTGCTTGGTATGGCTAATATCACAGTGTCTTAATTTTCAGCCTGATTTCTGTCTGCTAGAAATGAACACGTATTTCTATTTCTTTGTTTATATTCTTTTTGGTAATCTCATATAATAGTTTTTATAACAATTTGTCATTTTTAACCACACCGTTAAATTTTCTTACACATGCTTTGCACTGCTATGATAACAAATGCAAAAATTAAAAGCATTTAATATTTCATGCAAATCTATATGCAAAGCAACAACCCTTTCTGAATCAGTTTTTGGGTTTTTCTGCAATGCACAGCTTACAGTACTTTCAGTATTTATACTTACTTTTGCACAGTGGTTATTTTCGTCATAAGATCTTACAAACTTCCCTAGGAGTAATGATGGAATCTTTGCCTTGGTGAGAAATAAAGCTAAGAAGAAGTTTCGGGGGCAGGGAAGGGCTTCTGGAACATAAAGAGAAAAGTTTATAGTGATTATTTTCTGTTCCATGCAGGTTGGCAATCTTTCCAATGCTTCTTGTATGGAGACATGAAAAAGTAGTTGGCACTAGTTACCTACATTTATGAAACTGAACCCTGGGCACTCTCTCCTATTAACCTGTTGTTTGTATCTCCCTTACTCCTCCTTAAATAAGGAATTAGCTTGCAATCCTTGTTTCTCCAGAACTTCTAGTAACACTCATCCATTCGTAAGCATGCCATCAGGCAAACACATCAATCAATCTGCACAATCCCTCTTTCTAGCTTCTTACCTCCACCTCAAGTTTGGTGTGCTTTTTTTTCACCAGTGCAATGATTCTGTGTATTAGGAACTATGCATAGGTTATTTTCACAACCTGTTTTTTAAAGACCCCACATCCTTTCAGTGTATTTATTTATTTCCCACAGTCTGCAGTGCACTCAGAATTGTTCCTCATAAGGAACTGTTTTCAACTCTCATAAACTAAACCAACCTTGAGATTGTTACCAACTCACAGAAGTGGAAAGAGTGGAAAATCTTCATAGTTCACACATTTCAGGTTTGTAGAGCATTGCTTTGACACTGAAATATAGGTATTCATTTACTGAGCTGCACCAAAGAACAAAGAAAATCTGGTTAAGTATTCCTTCTCTTTCTACTGAGTACTCTTTTATTAAAAAAAAAAAAGATTTCATACTTTCTTGCTATGCTGAAATGTTTTGAGTTTGAAATAAAATGAAATATGTATTTACACAGACATTGCAAAATGCATTTGGATTACTAATGACATTTAAGGATGCTGTATCATCATCTGATTACCTCATTATGATCAAGGATCTGAAATGTTAGACTAAAATAATTTCTCTTTTTAAACTCTGTCACACACCTTTGTAGTGAAACAATCTTCAAAGCAGAAATGACAAGCCAATGTACACCAACAATAAGAGCTTGTCTAGGGTTTATAGCTGTTGTATTGGAAATCATTTTCTCTGATAGAAACCAGGGAATAGCTGTGACTCCCTGAACCAGTGGGCACATGTGAGTGTGTCAAGAAAAAGAAGATACATGTGTTTCAAAGTGATACAGTATGTAACAGAATATTTTCTTTCAAATGTAGAGGAACCTTATATCTTACAGTGGAAAGGGAAAAATTTAATTTACGTGTCTACATATCCATTCTTTTGTGTATTAGAAGGCAAGTTCTGTCTTAGTGAAGGATTTATACTTCTGTATTGCTGCATAATAAAAATTGGAAAGATAAAAAAAGTATTGTATAAATATTTTTTATTTATTATTTTTTGTTTTTGTAGAGGCCAGCAATACATGATTTCTTATGGTGTGCCAGGAATATTATTTTTTTCACAGTTTGCTATGCTTAAACCCAGCTGGGCTGCTTTCCAGAAGTGCCAGGAATATTGAAATTGTACTAGAATAAACAGCTTGAAGCTGAACTTAGGTTTGAACTCCAGTATATAGAGATTGGTTTAAAAAAAACCCCAAAAAACTATAGGTTACTATAGGAAGAGCAAAAATCCCCCTTTGTATTAGTTTCCTTTCCTCATGTTACTGCTTTGCAGCTTCAACAAAGGACAAGTCTAATCTTCTTTCCTTTGTGACATGTGACTTTGGCCTTTGGTAAAGTTATAACTTCTTCACAACAAGTAAGAGAACAAGCCTGAGACTTCAAGCTTTAGTCAGTGGAAGAAAATCAAATGTAAAATGACGTGTGTTGTGTATAAACAATCTGCAGTGTTTGCATTAAAACTGGGTGTCACTAATCATTTACAATACCAAGGACACCAGAGACACACTGCAGCTACTAAACCATCAGTATTCAAATGAAATATGAATGCAATATCTGGCTCTCTATATATTACCTTTGTCCTTGCTTTGGTGACCAGCTCCTTTAAGAACATTTCACCTGCAAGACAAATAATTATTCTTCAGACATCATTAATGGTTAGTCTTTAAAATACAGACTTACTCCACTAAGTCTTTGGCCAAGATTTAAGATTTATTACATTGATAGCATTTTCACATCTCCAAACTTTTTTTAAGTGGATGTGTTGCAACATTTATTTTGCACTGACACAGTTCTTGGTGTCTTTTGTAGAGGCTTATAGCCCTTAGCTGTTAAATAAGACAGCATCAAAAACAAAAATGAGAGTTTTATTCTAACTCCTCTTTGTCTAAGAGTTACTATGCTATTCAGTGTGAGGGCCGAAAACAACTTGGTTTCAAGAAGCCTGTCTGGAAAGTCAAAGAGGCCTTGGGAAAGTGTATTGGGAGGGTACTAGGACTGATTAGACTCAATCAAGCCTACAGACATCTGCTGCCTCAGTATCTCCAAGCTGTCTGCAGTTGACAAGATTTGTGGATTTCTGTGTACTCCCTAGACTGGATGGACTCTTATGTTATCAATCCCTTTGTTTCTTCTGTCTCATGTTCATTAAATACGGACTGACCTCACATTCCTGAATTCCCTCATAGTCACTATATTGTATTCTCTTAATTGTAATGCCTCTTCCCATCCTTTAGCATAAAACCAGCCCCTGAGATGAATATTACTTGCTGAACCTATATATTGTATGTTGTAACTTCAATAAACATCTCTGTTTGCCCACTCCAAACAGAGATTGGAAACAATTCAGGAATGGAAGAAAAGGCACATAATGTTTAAATTCTTGCATCTTAATGTTCCACTGAGTAAGGATTTCAAAGTACAAGAAAGAACTATCTTAACACACAACTATGCAGATTTCTGAAACTGGTACACTCCATATAAAGTATCTAACAATACACAGATATAGCTAAATATTAACTAAGATATCTTCCCTGCCCCCAAATAATCCCCACAGATCTCCCCTTCAAGGGGAAGATATCTCAATTATTTTAATCAGCTTAGGTGATCCCATGAAGGTGACACCTCTGTATACATGTACAATAGCTAAAAAAAAATCCACTTCTGAAGTAGATTCATATTCATGTGCAAACTAATTCAGTATCTCTAAAGCAGGCACATATACAAATATCATGACCTATGAAACCTGGCTGAGTATCAAAGGTTGCACAGAGAAAATGATCAGGCCAATATTTTACTCTCTTCTTTGCTTCTCTAGTGGAGGCAAAATGAAAATGTTGCCATCCCCAAGTAGTTCTTACAAAGAAACCAATAAAACAATTCTAATAATCATATTTATGTACTCTGGCATTCAGATTTCTTCGTTTTGCCTCCCGTAAAAGCTTCATGGTAGGTTTCTGCCAAAGGCTGGTTGGAGGGCATAAACATTTAAGATCAAACTCACTTGTTTAAAAATCACTCCAGGGAGAGGAAATCACTCCTGAGCTCTGAATGATACAAGGCTCTTGCACACAGACTTGCATCTCAAGGTCATTGGTCTCCCTCTAAATACTCAAACTGAATGATCTAGAAGAAGAGATTTGTTTTTCTGTTCTCTGCTTGATGAATGCCCGTGGCTTATCTGCCTGGGGGAGAAAAGTCTGAGTGATTTTACAAGTGGAATAGCGTTCCAGTCACAAATTGACACATTGACATTCTTTTCAAAATAAAGGAGAGTTTTTAACAACACATTAGTTAACTGGATTTTTAAATGTTCTAGTTGTAAAAGTCTGTCAAAAGTGAGGGACAAATAACCTAGATTTCAATTTGACTCACTTTAGTTCTTACAACACTAGTGATCATTTAATAGTTCTCTATGTTTCAGTTTTAAGAGAATGAAAGGCACATTTTATTGAGGAGATTAGTATTTGTCAGGAATCTGGAGCTTAGTATCCACCTTTTCACAGTATAAATGGTTTGATAAATGATCAGCGTTGTATTTTTTCCCAAGTTGTTCTTAGCACTTTTTCCCTTTTTTTTTATCTGGCATTCACTTTTTTTTTTGTTTGTTTGTTTTTGTTTCCTCTCTCAGCACTTCACATCTGCAATGACATTGTACCTTCTTAAGCTATGTTTATCTTCACAGATACAAGCAAATGTTAAAGATGCTAGATATATTGACTGCATCTGTTAATGTTTTTGTGTACAGAAAAAAGTACACAACTGACAATTATTATGCTATTTCTGAATAATACAAAACTGCAATTTGTTCAGTGCTTCTTTTACTTTGCTCCTATGTAGTGAATATTTTTATAAGTAGATAAAGACACTTCTGAATCTGGGGCAGGGGAGGAATCAAAAGCAGAGATACCTGAAGTGAAGCAAAGGCTCTCAAATACTACTGCCCCATATAAATCTCATAAAAGACAAGTGCATATAACAGAAATGGGCTACTTTATTGTAGAATTTAAGGGTGATTGCTTTTTGGCATTCACAACAATGGAATAATGATGATACTTGAATTGGAAGAATTGCTTCTGTTTAAAGGTAATTTTTAGATTTACAAGCTCACTTTTTAAAAGACTTTTTCCACTTGAAAAAATCGAATACTTAAACAGCACTAAGATGAAAATTCAGGTCGGTATTAATTCATGTATTTGACATTTTTAGTTTGCCATTCTGGTTATGTGAAAAAATTTGGATAGTGAATCTTCATTAATTTTATGTAAGAGACATACTTAGCATTACAGAACCACAGAAGGGTTTGTGGTGGAAGGGAAGTTAAAGACCACCTAGTTCTAACCTGCCTATCATGGGCAGGGACATCTTCCACTAGACCAGGCTGCCATCCAGTCATGTTTATCCAAGTTTAAATATGCACAAGTAACCAATTTCAGATAGTACTTTTATTGTAAAAAAATTATTTAAAGGAATATATTTTACACACAAAGGATAGCAGGGATTTTCAGTGGTGAAATATTTCCAATATCACCAGAACTCATGTGCTAAACTCCTTTTCTTGAAACTCCCTTAATAATATAGTGCCATTAATTGTAAGTTTACTTTGACCGTGCAGTCTGTATCTTCAGATAAAGTCTTTATAGTATTAGTGATTATTCTGCAGGCATAGTGTAGTATTTCCACATTTGAGACTGACAAATGACTTCTAAAATCTTAATGTGCTTAAAATGAATGTACAGTTTCATGCCAGTGATAATTTTCAGGGTAAAAAAGTGGGTTCTTGCATCCAAATTACATACTCAGTTTTTTGCTTCATCTTTTATCTAAACAACTCTTTTTACTCTGTATTCCCTATAAAAACTGATGTATCCCTGAAAGACTACAATATTCAACTGCTTCTGCTAATCATTAACATATTTTTTCTTAGATACAGTCAAACAATTTGCCTGTGCTGCTTTGAAGAATTGTGCGTTTTATTTTTCAGCTTGAGACACCTTTTCTTCCCTGGCCATGAATCCTGGGTGGAGTGAGGGATGGAGGGTATGTTCAGATGAACCCCAGACTTCCAGAGCAGAAGGAGCTTAGGCTACCATAGAGCACTTCAAGATATTCCATTGCCAGGCAGACTGCTTAGTAAAGCAATAAACTTAAATGGTCTTAGAATAGTCTATAATAATGGTATAATTTTTAAAGAACTAATCACATAGACATTGTTTTTGTAGATAAATATTTAAATGACAGAAAAGTAGTTGCTTACTGAATCACAATGATTGGTATAAACCAGGTACATATAAAAAATTAAAACATGTTGCAAAATTGTTTTTCATTTCATGATTCCTTCAGTTGCCAAGTGCAATATGCAAGGCCAAGTCTGACACCATAAGCCAAATACGTACCATTTACAAGCCTTGAATTTGGGAAATGAAATGATCGTCATCATCATGGCTAGACTTTACGAATGAAGATTTGGGAGGGTTTTATCCACACTATCTGCAAGCGTGCTGATGGCTGATAAGGTCAATGCAAGATAAGCAAGTCCAGTTGCAAAAGGCACAGCAGAAAGTCTCCGTAGGTGGTACTGTCAAGGCACGGTTCTTTCGACGTTGTCTTTTCTCCTCCAGACTGATTCTGCGTGCAGTTTCAAAGGAGACAGCAGCGTTATAGATTGTGTGTCTCCACGTCTCCTTGACTGGGGGCCAGAGTGGATTATTGATGGTGGTCAGTATGGCCA
>VXAU01000061.1:21778-82212 GCA_013399695.1 Formicarius rufipectus | reverse complement strand
ACTAAAATCAACCCCAACATATCTAGTATTTTAGTGTTCAACCATCTAAAATATTTAACTGCTTTCTTGCATTTGCTTTGCTTTTCGGATCTCACAAGTCTAGCAGGCAAGAGTCATCCATTCACAAAGGGCTCATAAAATGCTAAAGAAATCAAAGTACAAATTTACAAAGTACATTTGAAACTCTAGAAAGTCAGATGGTTTTTTCTGTAAAATATAGTATTTTTGAAACTTGGAACACTTCATATTTATTGAAATTCAGTATCCAGGACAGCTGTTGCAGTATTTCAAGCTCTGGATAGTATTTCTTTAAATAGGAAGTAACAAATATTTTTATAAACTTTGCAAAATTTGTGTCACATACAAGAAGTGATTTTCCACTATCAGATTCCCTGGAACTTCCTGGTGCCAACATGGACTAGAACAAGAAAGGGTGTGGAGACAGATAAGCATTCATATAATTGAGATTGAACAGAGATGGCAACTTTTTTGCTTGAAGACTGTTCTGTGTATTGTCAAAACTAAATAGGCAGAAATCAAGAGAAAATAGTTTACAATGTCGCGTGTTCTTGGGTAAGTGAATGAGGCAGTTTTGCTGAGATGGCCAGATGATTGGAAGCATAGTATGGAGGTAATTAGAGAACAGCACCCATAAAAGTTGGAAAATATCCAGAAAATGCAGTTTCAAAAGTCAATAAAGTTTCTGAAAATTACAGGGGAGAGTCTGGCATGACAAATTATTACCCTGCTTGTGACATGACCAAAGTGTTACCAAAGGGATTGAGATGGATTTAGAAGTTGGATTCAAATTGAGTTAGGCATTTAAGCTCAGAAAATCTGATATCTTATCCCCACAAGCAAGGAAAATAATCTAAGAAGTTGCCTACTGATTCAAGTAATTCTGAATAGTAAGGCTGTGCATAAGGGCAAACCTATTGCCACACTCCAAGAGACTTGAACTGGATTTTAACAGATTGTCTGTATGCAAACAGGTACTACCTGCAGTGAAATGTTTGCAGACTTAGGACTCAGCCCAGTACGTGTACTGGGAATGACTTTTGGACTGTCCAGGTGACTTGAGAGCACAGGCACTAGGAAACTTTTAAGTCCCCTTGACCCTTCTAAAAATTCCTGCATTGTAATGCATTTTCTGGACCTCAAACGTATTGATTTAGTTAATTCTTCTGAAGTGTTAAAACCTGTTTTCCAGTTTGCCTTTGCCCCAGTTGCAACACACCCCTCTGTGGTGAAAGTGAAAAAGCAATCTGTTAGGGTTTGGGATAGAAGCACTCACATGTGCTCATTGTGTGTGCTTATCTTTTGATCTCTTCCTTAAACCCCTACCTGACTCATGAGAATATTTATAGCTGAAAAGTGCTGAAATGTTATGTCACTGATGCAGATTGATCTCCATAAATAGCATGTCCTCTACACCAAGTTCCATTTTCTCCACTCTCTACTGCTCCTTTGAGATGATCTTTACTGTTGTTCCTAGCTCTGGGGATTTTTGTTGAGAGCCTGTTTGCAGAACACATACTACACATACTTTTCAAGGCTCTCTGACTCTTATTACTGATATTACTTTAAAAAATGATTTAGTGAAGGCTACAGATGTGCTAAATGGTTTGGCAAAAAAGCATGGAATGCCTCTGAAGACGGGCACCCACCTGCTGACTCATGAGTCAGTGCTTCTTTGGTTTTACAGTGCTGAATGTAAAATAAATAGAGTATGATGAGAAATGTTGTACACTGCAATAAAACACAGAGAATTCACAGTTCATGACAGAAAAGTAAATCACGGCTGTACACTTTTTTTTTTACAAAAAGCTCACTCTACTATTTTGTTTCTCAAAAGGCTTCAAGTGAAAATGCAAACCCCTCCATTTGCAAAGCATTATAATTTAAAATCACTCTTACAATCCTTCAGTCTGTCTGTTCTCTCCCTGGGGAAGTAGCACCTTTTTAAAGTACTGAGTCACAAATGGCAAGTGTCTGACCTGAAGTATTTGACTGTTATAAACTTTCTTCTGAAATAAGAGAGAGGGAGATTAAGCATCGTAAGCTACTGTTTAGAAGGAAACTAAACAAAATGCATTTAGTGTAGACACAGTTCAGTGCTACAAACTGAACTAATGTGATGAGGTAAAGAAGGAAAAATAAAAGAGAATTGTTTCATCCTCTCCTGTATTGTGGTTGTGCCCAGTAGTGGGTTTCTTAATGTTTCCATTACATCCCCCTATTTTTAGAAGTTAATAGCTCAGCTATAACAATTTGCTTCAGGCTGAAGCTTGGCGTACAAGGTCTCAGTCAGGGAGCACATTTAGTGAAATAGAAGATTACCCATTTTAAAGCCATATTTTTTTTCTGTCATAAAATCTAAAAATATTCTCCATTTCGGAAATTGCACTTGGCATCTGATTTATCTGTAATGTAATCTGACATATTTTCTCACTCTATTTGACCAATGGAAAGCCCCGTCAGAGGAAAAAAAAGATGTTTCTTTTTTCATTGTTTTTGTGTATCAATGTGAGCCTGGTGACCACTGTATTCACCCTTTTCAGAATTTAAAAATATCTGTAGCTATTTGAAACTCAAAAAGATATAAAAGGAGTAGATAATATGACATTCATCTTCTGTGTGAGTTTTTTACTTTGGTACAAGCCATTGTAAGGAAAAAAGATATAGGACTAGTTGAACTGTGAGTCTAATTTAATATTACAGGTCTTCTTTTTTTTTTTTTTTTTAAAAATCTGTTTCCTAGACCTTGATTGCTTAGGTATTACCATGATACCAGCTTGAAAAGATATTCGCTAGAAAGACAAGGTAATTTGTCTGAACAGAACATGAAACATAAACAGCAAGATACCTGTTAGTCTTCTGTAAATTTCTTTTTCTATATAAAAGAATAGACAAATGAAAGGAGAGTTTTGGAGAAGAAGCACTCTTCATATTTTAGAGAAATTAGTATAGTATTGTATAAGTGATGCTCTAGTAGTTACAAAAGCAGCATATACACATTTTAATGATGTAAAATACTGTAAATAACATTGTGTTATGCTTGTTTAGAAACTATTTCTAATTTTCCTCACATCTCAGTTAATTTTACTCACATAAAGTTGAAATCCTGTTTGGTTTTTTTTGTTTGTTTGTTTTTTGTTTGTTTGTTTGTTTTTGTTTTTGTTAAAACACAGATATTTCACTGAAATATGTGAAATTTCCATAGGAGTAGTGAAAGAGAAAAGATATCCTGTCCCTCAGTCCTTCAGTGGTGTCTCTGCAGCCCAGTATTCTGTTCACTGACCTGCTCTGAAGTGGAGCTATGACTCTTCTGAGCAGTCTGTCCATTTGATACCTCATCATGATAATGTTCTTTTTAACTGTAGCATCTGCATCAACTCTTGATATAACTTAACTAAAAAAGATAGAATCAGGCAGCTGTTATAAACCAGAAAAACATTCAATATTTTAGAAGTTATCTTACACTTTTTCAATGCAATGGAATGTACTTTGTTGTCATAGGCTTTTGCATCACCTCATTCCCCTTTGTGGGAGATTTTACTTCAGCATCTTTGTCCTTTTTCCTATTATTTTCCATTTTAGATGTAAATGACTTAGCAATAAAAGCCTCTGCAGAAAGCAGAGTCATCTTCAGGGCACATTGTCTTTGAAAGTGTATTACAGGGTAATTAGAAATTAACCAATTTGTAGTAATTCTTCTGATTGGGTAACTTCTTTCATACTCTCTCTCTGAACCCATCAGGGGATCCCGGATGATCTTCAGCTACTCTCAGTCTCTTTCCAAACAGAGAGAGCCTGTTGCTCAGCACTTCAAAGCTCCACTAAGTTACTGGCATGTAAACTTGCCACAAATGAAGTGTACTGTACAGACACTTCAGATGTTCCTGACAACTCTCCAGAGAGCTATAATTACTGATCCTTTGTCAGTGTAGATGGGGAAGTGTATGTTTTTCTCACACATTATCACCTCTACAATAAGTACAATATATTTTGCAATTATTTTAAACAACAAATATCTTCAGTTGCATCAGGCAGTGGCAAATTTGTGTTAGAACTGCAGATGTCTTCCGTAAAGTACTGGGGAAAGGAAAGAAAATGGCCTCAGGTAGTCTTTGGAATGGGAACATTTATTGAACTTACTGACCTGTGAGTTTGTATTTTTGTTTTTTATCCTTTTTCATGTACAGTATAACTAGTGTGGAATCAGCTTTGATTGAAAAGCTGAGATTTATCTTAAATTCTGGGTTCCCAAATTTTGTGAATAAATGCAAAGTAATTTCCCTTCCCTTCCCTTCCCTTCCCTTCCCTTCCCTTCCCTTTTTTTTCCTTTTACTTCTCTAAACATCAACAGTTATCCTTTGAACTTGTACAGTATTACATATCATACCCAGTTTAAAGTAACCTTCACTTTAAATTCTGTGGGTTTTGTTGGCTAAGTCGGTATTTCAATAACATTATTACAGTTTTCTTTGTGTGAATATTGTCAGTCAGGCACTTAGCTCAGGTAAGTATATTGCAGTTCTACTTGAGGCTTAGTGGTGAATGTCACCTATTAGGTCTTCACAAAATCCTCACAACTGCTCAGAAATTCCACACTATGGAAAAATTTTCTATTGTTAAGCAGAGCTTTAATTAAAGCCATACTTTGTTTTCAATCCAATTTAAGAACAAATACAAAAAAGAAAGATGTAAATTTTACAATGCTTGGCAATGTATCCAATTCTGAGCTGAACAAAGGAGCTTATATGCTGAAAATCTTGTAGGAATAAAGAAAGTAAGATAAATAATAAGCTTCCAGTGCTTAATTCCAATCGTCTCCACAACAACTGGAGCTGCTGATAAGACACCTACTCAGAATAATGATCCATAATGTGAAGAAGCAATAACCCAGACTGCATAAGTAGGAAGGAATGGCATTTTTTTTAAAGAAAAGTGTGGCAAATGTGAAGCTCTGTTAATGTTCTGAGCCATTTTCAAAGGTATTTTTGGGAACACAGCAAATTGCAAAGGTCTGGGCTTTTTTCAAGTGTGATAGAACAAGAAACGCAACTAATATGAGGGTATCAAGCTTTTGTCCATGTACTATAATGTAAATATTTATGTTCTGTCAATTCATTATTAGTGGAGGTTCTAATAGGAATATAAATATTATAAAGTGTGTTTACAACAGACAAATCATAGGGGTGCTGAATTAATTTGCAACAGTAAAGCTCATTTTGGATAATTACAGAGCCCCAGAAGATTGTATTTGTGTATTACAAATGAAGGTGGTGTTCGGAGGAAAACTGTTCTGGGCTGCTGACATTCTGATGAGGGTAGAAGCTGATCCTTCCTGGGACTATCTTAGGAACATATGCAAATACTTGTGAAAGATTTTATGAATAGAAGAACGGTAAAAATCTGTGCTGTTTCAATTGCAAAGCTAGCCTTATTCAGTTAAATTTCATGCAGATGAATTATTGTAACTATAGAAGTAATGTAAGAAAAGATTAGTTAAGATAATACTGGCAATAAAGATACTAATGTTTTATTACACCCAGAGTTCTGTTTTGCATTTTATGTAGGGGTAAATTAGATCGCAGTGTTGTTTATCCTTGTTTTATGAAGGCTATTTTCATATCCATATAAAAGCTTATTATTACTTTTGCCTTCATTCCCCTCCCAGTCCCCATGCCCGTTTTATCTGGACAAACTAAATACGTAATGCATCTTCTTCAACACGCCTTAAATACAGTCAAGAACAAAACAAAGCAACCATTTCTCCTCCATCCCAGAAAGGGATGTCTCTCTAAGCAAGAGAGACTTTGGAAGGTCATATTATAATGAGATTAAAATGTAGCTCTCTGAGTTTAGCAGCAAATGAATGTGGTTCAGCTCTTTTCCATGAATGTTTTATTGATAAGATTAATTTAAAATGACACATATATTCTTCCATTCTATGACAAGGTAGTCAGTGTCTATCTGGTAGATGATTGCTCAAGTAAAACTGTATAAGGGGGAACAAAATTATTTTCTGAACTACAATAAAAGAGCTTAAAATTAGAGTGAAATTTATCTATCTCACACTTTATTCTTCATGGTAGTAAAAGCCATCAAAGTCTTGGTTGCTTGTAGATTTATTTTATTTTTTTTCTTATTAGACTGATTATTGGACTTTCATTGCCTTTGGGGGACAATGTTACACCTAGACAGCTGGATATCATACTTCTTGGTCTTTCCCCCACTTCCCCTGCACCCAAACCAAGGTAAGAATTGCTTTTTAAATTTCTTTTGTCATAGTAAATAAATAAATATATAAAGCATACTAAATGAAATAATAGGCAGCTAATTGGTTCTGTCAAGACAAGGGATCAGGGTCACAGCTCCCTGAAGTAGGAGTTACACAGTTTATGAATTTCTCCATGCTGAGCAGTCTTTTAGACAGAGACCACACCTTCAAAGGATCATCTGGCTTAAAGCCCAGTATGTTAGAGTAAGACGAGATAGCTGTGTTCACAAAAGTAAAACTTGTTGTTCTGTCTAGTCCAGCTCCTTCAACTCGTCCCTACAAACCAGACAGGCTCCCTCTTAATACAACTGAGAAGTTCACAGGATCACAGAATATGCTGACTTGGAAGAGAACCACAAGGTTTATCAAGTCCAAATCCTGGCCCTGCACAGGAGCATTCACAAGAGTCACATCACATGTCCTAGAGTATTCACCTGCCAAGACTTGCTTCTGAGCCTTAGTATGTTAAAAAATTAAGTTGCCAAGCAAAACAAAACCGAAAGTTATTCCTGAGCAACCTGGGAAGCCCCCAGTCTACTAGTCTGCCTCCAGTGATCTTTCTCTTTCATTGTCTCCAAATATAGCATGATTTTCTTCAAGTGCTCCTTTTTGACTTGCCAATGCCAATGTTCTTCATTTCCCTTATGGCAGTATGATTTGCTAAATATCTTGCTGTGGGATAGGCCTGGAGAGACAACTTCAAATGCTGAAAAACTGAATAGGAGTTTACTTGTTAACTAGATTCAAGAATATTATAAGTACTTTCTTGTACTATATCTTGTATGTGAATCAAAGAATTAATTTAGTTAGCATTTAACCAGATGGAAGTTGAAATTTATTTCTGAGAATAGAAGGTTTAATAGATTTTTCCATTGTTATTTTTGTATAACCTTATTATCAGTCTCTTTTATTTCAGCTGTCATCTCCTTTCTTGTGTTCTGTCTTCACTTTCAGTTTTTCAGTGGACTTTGCCATCATCCCAGTTTCAAAATTTAACCCTTTAATCCTTACCATTGTTTAAACATTGTGAAATATGTTATACTAACCTTCTGCCTACTAATCTTTATATACAGATATTTTTGTATGCTCAACTAATGAACATTTATTAAAATATAATTAAAGTGAATGCATTGAAAATCTGTTAGAAAAAAAGAGAAAGAGAGAAGGAAATTTAGCTTCTTCTCTTATACCATTTTATTGTACTGAAAGCTGTTATATACCTAATCTTTTCAACTAGTTATTCTATGCCCTTAAGAGGATTATATTATTAATAGTTTAATTAATCATTATGCAGTATTCTTACAAATGTTAAAAAGATTTTTTCCACTTGGCTTTTAAAAATATAATTTAATGTTTTATTATTTTTAATTGTCATGGCTCACTCTGGTTTCACCTGTACTTTCATGAAAATTTGGTTCAAGAGGGACACAAGGAGATGGCTGTAGCAGAAGCATAGATCTCCTGCCAGTGTACTAATTCAAGCCACTGGGAGACTAGCACAAACTTGCTCTACTCCAGTCTGTGGTTTGATTACTGTCACTGCCAGTCAGATCATTAATCACAACAGTGGTAGTGACAGCAAGTTTCTTGACCTCATCATGAAAGGCAGGGAGGACATCCACTGGAACAATTCATCCTCCAGGCATAAGAAAACTGTAGGGAGGATGCCTTTTATTACCTAGTGCATTTTCTTTTATCCATTAATTCTGTCTATATTCTTGGCAAAAATGTGAGAGCTACAGGGAGGCAAGATCTTGCATTTCATCTGCTCTTAAGGAAACATCTTTTGTTTCTGATGACAGGAAGTACATGTTCATTTTCTTACCCTTCTGCATCCCTGAGTATGTAGTAGCTTGGCACTGGAAGCCAGAAATGTATCTGCAGCTGTATATAACAACAGTGCATGTAACTGTCTTTTGTTATATGGAGGTTGACTTCATGGAAAATTACTATGGGTCTCCTTCTGAGCAGCAAAGTGTATATTCCATACAGAGTAGTTATTGCCTAGTGGCAAAGGAATATTTACAATCTGTTGCTGCCAAAGGATTTAACCCTGAAATCCCAGAGAGACTTCTAAAAACTGAAGATTACAAGTCAGAAAATATCCAGGGTTTTCATACATTTAGCTGATGGAACTGACAGCATTGCAACACACTTTACAGTCCCTGAATCATGTGGTACTTTATCTTAGGCTTCAATATCCATGCTGTTCTACTGACAGCATCTGCTCTTTGTTGTGCTTTTTCATTAGTAACTTCAGTAGTGACTTGGTAAACTTCCCTCATTTTTCAAGTTTTTTGAATACAACCAGTCTTCAAATGGTCTTGACCAAGCCCTGATAACTAAAGGCAATTTGATTCTCATTTTTCTATAAAATTATTTGCAAAAACTGTTACTTTTGTCAATAGAAAATCATAAAAATGTGCTTTCAGATCATTTTTTTCAATACAAGCATGGTGACGTTGCAATGAAATCCTATTCTGATACTTGGAAAAGGGTTAGAAATGATAATGATAATGAAAAGCTTTGAAGGCATGACCAAATATAGTAACATAATATTTGCAAGTCATATAAAAAATTTTAACACATCTATGCAAACAAATACTAACATAGGTGTGTCAAAGAGATCTCTTTATAGCTTCATTTCTTCTCCTCTTCACCTGCCACACAAAGTAAACAATGCAATATCATTGGATGATTAACTAGAAACATACACTTTCTAAGATTTCACTGGACTGAGTGTTTTCTGCAATTATTTAACTTAGATGCTGCGTTGAGTGTTAACAGATATTTAAATGGTTTTAAGAGCAGGTTTCAAAATGAAATTTTAATAGAAGTAGCCATAAAAACTATAGATGAAACCTTCCTTTGCACACAGAAGTACATCTCTTTTGAATGGGAATATATGAACAGCGACTCTGATTCATACACACATAACTGGGGAGCAAGCATTGATCATGACTTCTAATCATAACAGAAGGCCTTGAGAAAATTAGGCAAAGAGAATGTATGTAATAGTATTCCTATTTTAATTTACACTATTGGTACTAAATTATGAATAAGTAATTAATTAAACGTTCATTGAGGGGTACCAACTCGATTGTTTGATATTTCAGATAAAGTATTTCATGTACAGCATTTCAAATACCAATTCCATATAGGATAGCAAGGAGAGCTGTGGAACCGGACATGAAGCTGAGACCCAATTTTCACTGTTTGCTTAAAATGTCAACATTGTACTTCATAGCTTACAATTCAAGATTCCATGTGTCTTGTCTTTGTAGAAAAAGATACTATTTTATTTCTTGTCTCATCTATAGAATTTGTTGTTGTATCTCCAATTGTTCAAATTTCCCCTGGAAATAATCACTTCATGTTAGAGTCATCTGGACTCTTGCTTAAAGCCTAAATCCTATCCTTTTGTTTTAATGCTGAGTCCTAGACATGTTAAACTCTGGGTTGCCTTGAACAAGGACTCTCCCTTCTCCAGTTCTGCACAATTCTGGTTTCATCTTCATATTTTTAAAAAATTAAATTTTTCTTTGATCAGAACTTGTTAGTCCTTGATCTATAATTGAATATTCATTACTGCTTTATTATTTTTCTGTCTGATTCTTTTCTTTCACTTTCTCAATCTTTTTTTCTTTTTTTTTTTCTTTATATTTTTCACACATACATTTCCCAACATTAATGTATGATCATGTAAAATAATTTGGCAAATGTCAATGTTCATGCCAGTAGGTCATAGTTAAATCTCAGCTAGTTCCAAGTGTTAACACTGTGCACACTACCCATATAAGTCACTAAAACACCTTTGTCTTAACCTCTGTCTCATCCACTTAAATGATGTGGACTTTACATTACAGAGAGATTGTAAAGTGTACAGAAGTGACAAGCCATTATTAATTTGCTCTTTCTCTTAATATACAGAAAGGCCAATAAGGCAGACTTTGTAATAAAGCCCAGTGAAAGAATTCCAACAACAATAATAATAATGTAAAAGAAACATTACCCTATTTTTCAACCTGGAGGAGCCATTGCTGAATTTCTAATTAAGGGCTAATATCACCTATAGTTTGAGTGTTAAGTCAGCAGTTTGCATTAACATTTTGGGTTAATTTAAAAATAAAAATATCTGGCTACAAACCCACCTAAACTTTATGTGCAAAAGTCAAAGCAGTTAAAAAAATGTAATTAATGTAAATCCTGGAGATTTCAGCAAACCTAATATCTGTTTCAATAACATTTACTGGTGAATTAATCTCATGGACTAATAAAAAGTTCTTGAAAATGTTCATATTTGAGAGGCGGGGAACGCTGCATCTACTTTCTTGTTTCCAGTTTCCTTTGCAGTACCTTTTCAGGTGTATGTAGAGATATGAGGGATCATGGAGAAGGCATAATATTGTTGAATGGTAAAGTCTTTTGAAAAGAAGGGACTAAATGTAATTGGAGGGAAAAAAAAAATCAACCTATGACATCTCCTAGGACAGAACTCTTGCTTTTATGCATTTAAGAGTTTTGTGATAACAGTGGGAGATTTTGCTACATGGTAAGTGTACTAACTGAACAATCATATTCCATGATATATTTCTTTTCTATGTAAAATTTGCCATTGTAACTTCCTTTAGACATGTAACTTTCCAAGCAATTATCCCGCACCAATTTAGCAATAGATAACTAGATTGACATTTTGTTTAATTATCCCTAATAAAATATTAACTTGTAATGAATATTAGGGAAAAATGAAAAAAAAAAAATGTGCTAGTGTTCCCTCAAAAAGAATCCAATCTTTTTTTTGGGTGACAACTTACATCACAAACATTAAAAACCTATATCACTTGTGCTTGTAATACAAATAATGACCATATAAATTGTACGATTAGCAGCCTCTTATTAAAAATTTTACTTGCTCATACCTAAAAAGGCTATGGATTAGCCTAGTCTAAGGTGTTATTTGGATCCTGGTTTCCACTGAGCACTATCTTAGAATACCAAGTTAAAGTTTTTTCATATTCCAAGTTAAGCCACTCATAAGTTCCAAAAGCAAATTGTTCTATGTGTCTTTTCTATGCATCCTTGAAATACCTTAATGGGCTTCTGTCTGATTTGAAGTTTACCAATACAGCTTGTGTTTTGTTATGTGATCATAGGGGCCTTTTTGCCATATTTAATTTTACTATCTCAGTCCAGTATTTTGCCTGATTTTGCCTGTGTTTTTTAATAGGTGAAATACCGTTGGATATAACCTGGAAGCTGCAAAGTTTATGAAAGTTCTTACGTGCTTTTAGAAATGAATCCCATAAACCTGAAATTATTCCTGAGGACTTTCTTCATAAAATTACTTATTACAAAAGGTTGTCTAAAATTATGAATATCTCATGGACATGACTTTTTTACTTTGACTTGAAGTAGCTTTGTTCTGGAAAAATGCATCTGGACTTTCTCTCTAGTGCTATACAAAGAACGATTGCTTCTCCCTTTTATCCAACAGCCCCACAGTTATTCAAAACACTCTTGTTAATGTAGTTGAATCAAGTTCTGACCCTTCCCTGGCAAAGAGATTCTGAAGCTATCTCTTTTGCTTCCTCTTATCACTGAGTTTATGAGGGGGTTTTTTTGGCAATGTTCTTCTGATGTCCTACTTTTGATGTTCCACTTTGCATAGAGTAATTAAGGATTCACAAGACTAGAGCAAACAAGCGGAAGCAACTCTATGGTACTCCAGATAGGATTAGTGTGCTTAAAAAGGAGAAGCTCTGGTTTCTTCTCTGAATAATAGTTCATTATATGCTTAGGTCTTTTGGAGATTTCTGATCTTCAGGTCCAGTAACAAAATTACACACTTCTGAAGACTTTAATCTTTGTGTAATATCTATTGCTCTAGATTTTAAAAAGGACATTTAAGGGGGGATTTAACTCTTCAATATTAGGTAGGTAAACATACAAACTGACTGATTTAAGAGGGTTTCCAATGGATGTTTTTACTTATATTGCAGAAAATACATAGGTTTAGCAAAAATATTACTTTACCTGCTTTTCAGTGCATAATTTTTATTGCTTGTTATTGTTGTTCATTGGATTGGGGTCATACCTTTCAGATTGAAAATCTTGATATCATGCACTTTTAGTAAACCAGACAAATCTTCATTCACTGCACACTTTAGCTTACATTGATTTAAAAACTAAATTAGATATACTCCTTCCCTCACATCCAGGTAGACAAAGTCTCATGGTCTATTTCCTTTACCTGTCAGGAAGGTTATGCAACTTTTTAATTCTTTTCAAGCAACTTCTCTTCTTACTCTTTCCTATCCCATTGTTTCCCATCTCATGCCATAAAGGTTCTTCAGAGAAGGACAAAATCTTCTCTCATTTTTGGTCAAGTTTTAAAATACATTCCATATGCAATAATTAATATTTTCTACAGTCTCTGATTTGGTTTTTATGCATACTGGCAGCCTTTTCAGCAAAGGTGAATATACTAGGTATTTCATGATGCACTTTAAACCAAAAAATCCACCATAGGCAAATTCCCAACGTTTTTAATTTCCCTCAGTCTTAATTCCAGTACAGGCATTTGTAAATCCTACTTTTCCTAGTGCAGATGAGTAATGCTTTTAGGATAAAAAATTCTTCATGAGTAAAAATATTTAAATATTTAAAAGAAATATTTAAAAAATATTTAAAATTTAAAAGCAAATATTTAAAAGAAAAAATTATGTTTGTGTTTTCCTGCTAACTATCAGTCACATTTTAAATTTTAAACACATATCCTATCACAGTTACAGGAAGTGGACATGCCTTTTTAATTAAATGCTTATGTTTTGATATACTTTTCATGAAAACTTCAGTAGAATAATAAGTTCTTCGTATAATCTTTTTGCTTAAGTCTACTTTTTTGTATTCTTTATTTTGAGGCATCAGGAAAATTAAAGTATTGCTCAAATAAATCAGCATGCTTCTCCATCTCTATTTCTGTATCTTTTTAACTTTAAAGATGAGGCCTAGGGAGGTTAGTAGTGTCACTATGCAATCTACTTTGCAAAATCTGTATGGTGATATATGACAGGAAATAAAGTAGGCAGCCCAAGATACAGAAAGAGATTGGGAAATTGTTTTCTATATTGCACTGCACTATGCAGTGAACACTGATTTTCTGTTATATCCTGCAGCTATCTTGTCATAATAATTTTTTTGGTAAGTCCTTTCCTTTTGTTTCTAGATTTTCCAAAACTTAGAAGCCTCCTTGAAAGAAATAAATGGTAAGCCTGAAAATTCTTTGGTACAGTATGAATACTGATTAATGTTCTGATGTATTTTTAGTCATGTTCCATTAAATATGTAAAATGATGAGTTGCTAGTATTGGTCAGACTGGGAAGTGGAATATATTTAATAGATGAAAGAATGCCCCTTCAAAATGTAGCTGCTATAAGTACACTTGGCTGATCATGAAATTTCTAATTCCAGCCCTCATATCTATATTTTAGATTGACTATACCCTGGGGTCTCAGAAGTGAGCTCCATTTACTGAGAAGTCGTGGGAAGTCATGTTTATTGTCTCAGCAGGTAGCTGCACTTTAAGCATAATACTGAAAAACAAGAGCAAACAGAGGCAGGTTTGTGTTATTCGATGCATGCTGAAGCTTCCTGACTGATGTGAGCATCAGAAAAAGAAAAAGAAAAAATAATAGTGCATGCAAGCTTTAAATATTTCTGCATTAAATGTGTCAACCTCAGTTCTTCAGGGTTCACGGATACTTGAGAACAGTGTAAGCAATTTCTTCTGTGGAAGGAAATGTGACCAATCTAACACACATGGAACTCAGCGAGCGTTTGTGTAGACTGTAAGCATATCAGCTATATCTTTCAGACTCATATCAGTTCTTCAACCATACAAATGGAAGGATTTGTGTATTAGAATTGGATACAGTAATGAAATATTTATCTATTTAATTTCTAAGAGGATACTCATCTCTCTGAGACTGCAAAGCAAAACATTATTCTAACATATTTTATACATGTAGGCAGCAGCAAGGCAACTCTCTTGTCTCAAAATGTTCTTAACACCTAATAATATTGTGATCAAGGGGCTGTGGTGTATCTGTGTAGCCATGTTTATTGCCATATGGTAGTTCCCAAATTATGTTACACTCTGATGTGTAGAGACTGGCCAAAATGGTCTGGCTGGTTCCCAGCACTGAACAATTGCTGACAGGACTGGTGAGCACTAATACTGCAATACAGTTGGTAATACTGCATTTTCATTGAGTTACCTTTACTGCCACCTATTATTTTCTATAGTTCCAAAAGGACATTTCTTGTTTATCTTTGTTATTAATTATTACATATCCCTAAGTAACTTTGCCTATACTTCTGCTAATAATACCTTCCCCGGGGTGACACATTAGGTAATTAATCCATTAACTAATTAATCCAAATCCCTGACGAAGTTCATTTGAGGTGTCCTATTAAGAGTGTCAGTCATATTAGTTACTCTAACCCTTTGACTTCCAGGCTTCTTACTAGTATGTCTGGAAGAAGTAGCATATTTAATTTTCTGAACATGAGCCTTGTTGAGCCAGAAAAAAACCGCTAAACCTATATCAGCACTCCAAATGATGTATGTATTTATTATGACTCTTAACATCTTGGTCTAAAATCAACAATGATCCGAATCACAGTTTTTCTGATAATTTCATAGATTTTGTTAAATCTTTTGAGACATTCCTGCTATTAAATTGCTGTATCTTTATCTAAAAAAACATAATCCAATCCTCACATGATCTAATAATTTTTATCAACCTGGCCAAACAGTCTAAGTATGTCAATATATTTACAATGTGCATTTTAGTGTGACGTAAAGGCATCTAAGCAAGCTCTTATAAACTATTTTGTATACCAGATGTCGTTTTCTCATGAAGTTGAAAATTGCTTCACAGACTAACCTGATTTCTTGAAAAACGGATGAGTTTACATTCATAATTTGATATGTAAATAATTAAACTAGTATTATTAGTGATGTTGACATATCCTATGTTATGGCACATTTCTCTGCTCATAACAAACACTAAAACTAGAGGAATAAGGAATGTCTAAGTCTGTAAAAAGGGAGAACTTGTCTTTTGAAATTATTGTATTATACACAGGAAACCATAATTACATCTCTTTGTGTTCTATTATATCCTGTAATCCCACAGTGGATTAGCATTAACATAATTCACAAAGTGTTTCCAGAACTGAAACACACTAGAAAACTCAGAAAGCTTACATTAGGTCTCAAATTCATGAGGGAATCTTAGTGTGTTCTTATACCTAGCACTTCATAAGCTTTTGTTTCTTAAGACTAGAGCTGCAAATCACTTTGTGAAAGATGCTAAGATTTTACAGATATTGAAACTTATTTAAGAGCCTTCATGAAATATCTTTATGTCTTAACCAGAGCAGTATGAAAAACTGATTTTTAGCCAAACTTAGACCTCTGAACAAAAGCATAAGACAATCCTATCTGCTTTTTGTAGTGTTAAAAATCTGAAAAAAATACGGCTTACTGAACAGGAAATTTCTGTTGGCTTAAGTAAATTATATTTTTTCTCAGAACTGTCAGTTTATTTTAAAAATATATATTTAACAAACTTTCTAGATGACTAATTATAACAAAAGATAGGAAAAATATTATGGAATTTAATGGATTTTTTTCTTTGCAAAAAAGTTTTCTTAAATTTTCAAGGGTAAAACTGTCAGCCAAACACTATTTAAAGTCATAAACAATTTCTAAGTTCTTCCAGGAATATATCTTTGCTCACACAAAACAGTCTTACAAAGACATGTTATAAAATACTTTTGATTACAACCAAATCTGCTTATTTATTAAGCCCTATGCATGAAGTTAAGCCCTTGGCTTCAGAAAGGTTTAAACAAGATGAAATGAAAAACTTCTTTTCAGTAAAATCAATGAAAACCATGAAAAGTTATATTTTGTCTGCAGTGACTTTTGTTTTTTTCAATAGTGTTTTGTCATGAACAATACTCCCAAAATCCTCTGCTTTGTTTTTGTATCCTCTAGATCTATGCACACTCTTGACACTCAGATACAAATACCTGTTTTCACCCCTAGTGTCCCTTAATAACCTTCATTTGGTCCTACATGTTAGAGATAATGGGTATTTCTCTAAAAGATATTTAAAAGGAAGTCTCCAAGCCAGTTGTGATATGGTGCAGCTGTGACCTTGAGTCAGACTGTTGGGAAAAGAGTTGAATCCTGACTTCTCTTTGTTTGAGAGTTGAGTTTAAATCTCACTTCTTGCCTGAGTTGTTGGTCCTGCCATGCACACCGTTGTTCCCAGCCCTGACTTGATGACAAATCCCTGCCCTCACACCGAATTCATCTCATCACAATGGATTTTCCTGGCTGCTAGATGTTGGCTACGCTGGATTGCTGTCATGGGACTTGCTCTGCTCAGCTCATTCAGGGTCCACGTCCCTTGTCAGATGCATCCCTGCACTGCCTGCCTTGCCTCAGCTCATGACTTCCAGCCCCTCCTCCATGACAGAGCACCCCACTTCTGTCTCTCGCTGACAGTGGGGATCACTATATAATCGCCTACTTCTGTACTGCTGCTCTGTTCCCTTAACATGGCTGTATCAAAAGATATAGTACTTTCCAGAAATAAGTAGCAATAAAGAAAATTATAAAGAAAGCTACAAAGAAATTTCTATTTACGAGTGGAGCAGAAAAGAGAGCTCTAGGTAGCTACTTTGGTACATTCAAATGGCTAACCCTTCCATGGTCAAGGCGTCCTTTGCAGAAATGAGAGATGGTTCCTGCAAAGAGCTTATAGGTTGCAACCCTCACAGATACATGTTGCTAAGGAGAATTGAAATACTGGCAGAAAATTACTTGGCATAATGAAAACATCACTTGATTATCATTCATTCAGTAATATTATTTTCATTAAGTAAATGGAGATTTCAAGAGCTTTCATGCCGCAGTCTCTCAGAAAAGAACACTGAAAAGCTGACCCTCAGCATGAATGTGAGCTAATAAAAGCTTTCCCAAATTGGAGGTAGGCAGTGGTGCCTACCAAGGTGATGTTTGTCACTGTTTGAATCGACCTTTCTGTGAAGCTTGAAAACCAATTCAGATGTAATTGCAAAAGCTGCCTTTTGGTAATATTCTATTTTATTGACAAAAGGGGATGAGGTCAACTCATTTTCATAACAATCTGCTTGAAGAAATCCTTAGGCGTTCTATCATTTACAGTTGTTTTGCAATACAGCCTATGAAAGTATTACTGGGCTTAGAATAGGAAATGAGAATGGGAAAACCGACAAGTCTTGTGTTAGTTTTTTGTTTGTGTTTTTGTTTTTGTTTTGTTTTGTTTTTTTGTTTTAATAGCTGTTATAAGAAGCAGTTTAAAAACCTACCATTAATGAACAAAAAACCCCAAAAAGAGAAGCAACCTAATTTTTTTGTCTGTTCATTAATCTATTCTAGCCTTGAAATATTACTTCCTTTAAAATTAAATAGTTCTTCTTGAATCAAATGGAAAAAAGAAAAAGTATACAATTAAAAGCAATAAGTGGTTTGCAAAACCAGGTACATTAGAAAGGTTTTTTGACAGAGTGACTACAAACATCAGCTATGGTTAGTGACAATGGGTGATAAGTGGCTGTCAGGAGACCTGGTTAGAGTTCTTGTTCACTACTTACAATTATGGTTTCAGTGAATTTATTCTTTTATCTGATTTTGATTTATTCTAGTTCAAGTCCTAGTCTTCACTGATTATTCATAATTGGTGAATGAATCATTTTCTTGGACAAATTGCTGCTTATCAATTGCTCCTGAGCAGTTCACTACAAATTATTTGTAATTTTCTCCCTGAGTTGCATGGATGGTTGCTCATGTCAGATAACAATGTTTTTGGTCCTTGTTGGGATGAGACAAGCTTTCTGAATGCATGTGCCTGATGACAAAAACCTGCAGTTTTGATTTTTATTAATAAAAGTAGTTAGAGCAGACTGTTCTTTGAGCAAGAGGGAGTGACAGATAAAGGTAATATAAAGACATAAGATACCCTAGGATATTTGAAATATTTTGGTGAGTTTCTTAGCCTATCACAGGACTTCCTTTTCTATGGATGCCACATTTAGAAAATACCTGATGAAATTCACAAATGAATTTATCAGCTGCTTTAGAATAATTCATTCAATTTTCTTTTGTCATATTCAAATTCTTAGGAAGATTATTTCTAATAAGGAAGCTGAAGCTAGATGTGCATTTTCTTCACTTGCTTTATTTTGTCGCTTCACTGAAATATCACCTAGTTTAGGAAGCTATTGTGTTATTTCTCCCTCTTATAAACAGTAGATGATTTTGTATATCTGCTGAAAAAGGGCATGGATTGAATGCTCTGCTCTTTACTTAGTGCCGTTCTGTCACTAGTTATTCTCTATTCTTAGCAGCATAAATGTGTACAGTGGCCTTTGTCTCGTATTGAATGTGTAAGTGCCAGGTCTCTCCTTTAGGCTTTCAGAGAACATTTCACTGCACCATTAAGTATTGAAAGCTAAATAAAACCAAAAGTCCATCTATTCTGTCAGTGTTTAGTTGTGTTCAGGCAATCAGCAGAATTACCAAATGCATTCGTGGTCCTTAGGGTCTTACAGGACATGGGGTGCTCTTGAATTTTTGTGGTAGTATCTCTTCAATCCATGACTTGTGTCTTCTGCTACTGCTCCTCATTGTTTACTTTAGCATCCTTTGCTGAGATAGCAGCCTTTCTCTTTCCTTTCCTTTTCCTCAGTTTTTGAAAGCACAGTACCTACTTTGATATGCTCTCTTATACATTTGTGCTTGCACAAATCTTGTCCACATTTTTGAGTCTGAATTTTGAATAAAATCTTGCTGTCTTCAATGCTTGCATGAGCAAGCTCAGCAACTACAAGCCAAATCAATTGTCAAAGTGCTGTTATTTGCAAACATGTTTTGCAAGTTTTCTTTTGCTGTATGTCCCTAGTCCAGTGTAACTCCCTCAATAAACAGGTCACGAGGACTCCAGGGACTATACTGCAGAAAAGGAAACTGACTCTGATTCAGAGTTTAAAAGTGCTTTATTCCTGCTGAGAATTTAGACATCTATTTTTAATTACCAGTTTTCTGATAATGCTACTTCCAAGGAGAGTTATTTCATTAACAAAGTGTTAGCCAATCCAGCTACTTAAAAAAACCAAACACAGCCCAAAATGTTTGTTTTAATTAATTATAAAGGGCAAAACTCAGAAAAGAAGTAAATATTAATAAAGGATGACAATCTTGGAAAGAGCAAAGAGGAGATTAATACATGTATGTAGTATTGTATAGGGAGAAGGACTTTAAATAGAACTCTGTATAGAGTCAGACACAACAGAATATCCATTCTTGCAAATTGTTATCAGTAAATCTTTCTAATCTATTTATTTATCCTCAGATCATTCACATTTAGATCAGAGTTCTGCTGGCTGAGTTAATAATTCTTATCTGAAAGTAATTATGTTGGTCCATAAGTTTTCACCACTGTGTTGTTCCACATCATATCAAACTGTGTGATATCTCATCACATTAACATAAAATGCATTGTGGTGGTGCACAGCATGGTGTAGTGGCAGACTACAAATGATGAAGCATTCCTAGTGGTGGTGAATGAGGAAGTGTCACTGGTATTTAGAAACTTGTACATACTGCACTTCAATTACTCACTAGAGGATTTGTTTTTTCTCCTTTCCCTTGTATTTTGAGGGTTTAAACTGGATGTTAACTTTTATGACCCAGATTTGGTGCTCTGGAGAAGCACTGTTAGAACCTCCAAAGACCTGAAATCTACCTTTTCATTACAAAAATGTGTCAGATCTAAATTTATTGACCATCTGTCATACTTTACCCACTATGAGCTAGCTGTCACTGTTTGTTATTTGATGCACTTCTATAATGACTCACTGCAGGGAGCCACCAGTATCTCCATCATAGCAATTAATGAGGTTGCTGTCTATCCGCAAGCATCTCAGACTATAATAATTTTCAGTTGCTATTAGCTAGCGTGCCAGATCAGATGCAAGCAATGTGTTTGTATACAATATTTGGACCTATTAGCATTTACCTGTTGTGAAGATATTTGGCTAATTGCTTTCTAGTAGCATTTTTTATTAATTGCATTTGAGATGTCTCTTAAACAAGCCCCATTCAAAATATATTCTCATAAGCAGTAAAAACAATAGTCACAATTGCGTTCCAGTGCTCTCTTCTATGCTTCTGTGTCAAAACGTCTACTGTACTCCATATGCACATTTGGTATGAATATTTCTTTTGTGCTTGTGGTATTTTTGTAGATAAATATGTTTGAAATTTTGTCATTATTACTACTGCTGCTGTTGTAGTTTTAAGATCATGGTCCTAGATGCAATTCAGAATGGGGATACAGCAAGTCAGCACAGAGTGGTAGGTTTTCCTGTCTTGAAAAAACTTACAAAGTTTCCTTAATACTGTTTTTAGAACAGTAGTTCCCCAGGAACCCCTTTAATACTTCACTGGGCAATGGATTTAATAGTGTACAAGAAGATATCATTCCCATCCTGAGAAGTTTAAAATCAAAAGAGACAAACTTTATTGTGTTAGGGGCCAAAAAGGAGAATAAAACATTTCAGCAGAATTAAAGAGGA
The DNA here is from genome assembly GCA_013399695.1 of Formicarius rufipectus. NCBI lineage: Eukaryota > Metazoa > Chordata > Aves > Passeriformes > Formicariidae > Formicarius > Formicarius rufipectus. Next base: position 61,231 of record VXAU01000061.1, on the reverse strand, counting down.
AGGATTTTCTTGCCATTCAAGTACCATAGTAAAAAGAACATCAGGGCTTATCTCCAAGAAATTATTTAGGGTTGTGTAAAATGCCCCTTCTGAATTGATAGATTTGTTTTTGATTTTTTTTTCTTTTTAATGGAAGCTAAGACAAAAATGGTCTAGATTCTGAAGGAAGAAACAACAGTATGAGTTTCTGTTCTTTTCCCTACCCAGTGCACTTTTCCTGTAGTGACACAGCAAAAGAGGGAATTGTCAGGTTCAAATTTTTTCTATTCCAAAGTGATTTAACACAATCTCCAAGAGGTGAATGATCAAAAGAATTTGTAAGATATGTCAGACTTTCTTTTTGTCACTATAGCTTTCAGTAAATGATTAGAAAATTTTTAGTAAATCTGCAAATAATTTCATCTGCCTTAAATTCCAAACTTGGTGGACTCATGCAAGATTTCCCAACTTAGACTCTTAATAGGACTATAAAGCCTATATTCAGTATTCAGAAAATAATTTCTGAGGGTGAATGTATCAACACTGTGACACAGCAAAATGCTACAATGGCATATGTGATGTACATAAAAGGAGGCAGTGGTAATCTCATAGATGAAATGCAGCAATGCCTCAATACTTTGTGTCAAATTGACAGTTTTTTCATGAGTAATCTGATGACTTATTAGTCAGTGGAAAATGTTATCAAAAAGAAGTAAATATATGCAAAATATATGTTTTACCAGATTTTTTTTTAGGTCTTGCCAATGAAGTTCCTCTTAAACTGTTTCCTTTTATGATGACAATTATCTTCTAATTTATTCTTTTTGCCAGAATACCTTGTCAAAACCATTATTCATTATTAAACTAATTGACTTTTCTATTAAGATATGATAATCAAATTCTTTCTTTTCTAAAGCCCAATCACAGGTTCATACTAAAATCAAGGTAATTTTGATGAGGTTATAATTTCTTTTCTGATCACCAGTTCTGCCAATTTGCCCTTTCTGCAGTGAAAAACCTTCACTTCACTGAATAAACTGTTTGCCCAAGGAGCCCAGTGAGGTCTGGAAAGAAATCCCTAGTATGATTTCTGGGCAGAATTGAAAATAGAAGCAGAAGTGTTTGCCTGCAGACAATTCAGAGATGAAGATGGACAAAGTTGGGCAAACAGCACACTTGCCATGATGTTATAGTTGCTTAGGGATAAGAAAAGTTTTAGGATTAGGAAAGCAGCAGAAGCCTTTTTCAAGGCTGAATCAGTAAAAAAGAAAAAGTGAACGCTAAGACAAGAGTCTTATGCGCTGATTACTCAGTGTTGAAAAGCCAAGGATGGAGGCCCCAAAAGATAGGGCTAAGTGACAAGAAACTGAGAGAGTACTGACAGCTAGCAAGCACAATGCGGGGAGGAGGTGATGGCTGTGGAAAGCATCTGAGGAAGTCCTGCTCAAAGGTTTCCAGAGAAAGACCTAAGAAGTTAGTCTGGTTAATCCAAGATTAGCTATCTTGTCTGTGTAATGTTGTATCTGGGACATCTTAAAACTGATTGCTCATTGGGCAAACAGTTTTTATTGTGATATTTTGATGAGTATTGTTTTGTACTGCTAGGGGAAATGCTCCATAGAGAAGTGTCTCTAAGGTTACAAAGAGCAGTTTTTTGTCAGGACACACTATAGTTAGGCACCTTTCACACACCTTGATGGGAAGAGTACTCAGGATTTTCCTTTCTTCCTCAGGTTTTGAGTAGTAACTGGAAAATGGAAGGGAGAGAGGAATCGGACCCCAGGTCTGGAGCTATGAGCTCATCCTGGAGTTTTACTTTAAAAAATATATAAGGCTCCAAAAATTCACCAACTGAATATTTTGAAGGGTCCTTGGTTCTTTAATATCTTAAGGTAGCATAAAGAGAAGACAATGTGCAGGTTTTCTCAGGAGATACTTTTACTGATAATTTTAAAAAATAAGGGACAAAATAAGACATCTTGGCAAAAGTTTAAAGGGGTAATATACACTGAAAACAAAGCATTCCACAAGTTATTACTTAGCACATGCTAACACACATAATTCAACAAAATCCAGCCCATGGGTTTTAAGTTACATAAAATATTAAGCAAAGAGATCAAGAGAAGAAAAAAAAGTGAAGAAAGGGAAAATAGTTTAAGATCATAGATACCACCAGGGAGCCCTTTGTAAGCCCAGCTTCCACAAGACAGGTGGCAGGTCTCGAGCAAAAGACGGAGACCATGTGTACTGTTTGTATGCGCTTTGGTCCCCTGTGGCCACCACTCAGAAGGCAGGACTTCCAGCCCACTGGCCATTTTGGGACCCTGGGACAGTGACTGTCTCCCTGTCAATCTAAGTCAATTTAAGTCAGTCTAAGGCTGAGTTCCACAGGGTATGGCGTGGAGCAGTGCTCCCAGGATGACTTTGCTCCAAGGTCACCCCAGAAGGCTCATAGGTGGTGCCATGTTGGATGCAGCACTACCTCACCTTCATGAGACTTGATTTACCACTTCCCCTCCCCACACACACACTTGAGTTGGTTCTGATCCAATAATGTAACAATCCAGTGTCTCACAGAGATGAATAAATAACTTCCACAGGAAAAAGTTAAAAAAGAAGGAAGAGAAACAAGGAGAAATTGAAGGTACATATTTCATTGCTTAGGAAGAGATGAAAATTTGAATAGAAATGGGTGATGCATGATTGTAATTATTATGGGGAGGCTGGGCAAGAAATAACCTTGTGGTTCCTTTTGGTGGCCTGGGCAATGCTTTACAGTATGATGCAAAGAATCAGCCCTTGGTCGGTGAATGTTTAACTCTCCTCAACATAAAAATTTGGGAGAGTGAGCAAAACTGGCTTCCAGATGGTTTGAAGATGGCCCAGAGTTATTTTGAAAAAGCTACTCAGGGAAAAATGTACTTAAGAAAATCCTTAAGAAAAATGTGTCAAGTGGGAGGGGGGCAGCACATTTCACTCCACCTTTTTGTACTTAGAAAATCTCAAGACAGCTCTAGTAGATTAATAATCTCACTTAAAATAATTTTAGAAAGCATTATATGTAATATTGAATCAGTCAAGCACAAAGGCAAATTCCAATCTCAAGAGTTGCTCCTTTTCTAATTCTTTTTATTTATTTCACAGTCTATTTGCTAATTAAACACCATTTGTTTAGGTTCATAATACCACAGAACTGGCATTTTTGTTGTAACGAATAGAGTTCTTGTTTCTTCAAAAGCTTTACTATGAAGAGCTGTAGGAAACCTAAAGTCTCTTTCTTTACATCAGCTATTTTTATTTTCCTTTCAGGTGGATACTGTTTTCACCATACAGCTTTGTCTCCAGAAGATTGTCAAATTTGTCAGGATTCTTTGTTTGCTGGAAACTTTTCAGGCATAAGGGTTGTTTTTTTACTAGCAGTTCTAAAAATATATGCTCAGAAGATATGACTTGTATGATGATAACCTAGGCTGAAAGAAGGTTTACAACTAAATAACAGAACACTAAAGAAATAAAACAAACTTTTTTCTCATCTGCAGAAATCAGCTGGGAGTTCTTCCTTTACATGAGTTGTTGAATTTAAGTGGATTCAGTTATTGATTATGACATGTAATTAGTCAGCATACTGCTTACATTTGCTTGAGATTCTTCTGCTTGTTGGAATTCTGCAAATATTTGAACAAAAGAAAGTCATAGGACCTTTGACTGACCTAACTGCTGGCCTGTATGGAGATATTAGTTGATTCAGTGTTTACAAGAGCAACCAGTTTGAGGAGAAGTGCTGTAAAACACAGCTTTACTCTGACTACTCTCCCTTTCATTGCTTTACTGATGCAATTTATTGATGTCTAATTTTACATTGTAAAACTATTTGGGGCAGAACTTCCTTTTTTTTTTTTTTCAATTTTTAATTATTATGTAGTCTGAAATTCCTAGCACAAGGTGAACCTGAAACGGAGACTTATGTCTCTACTACTACACAAATAAAAACAACACTTAACAGCCTTTAGTCTCTGAGGCATTAAGACTGCAAATTGAGCTGTGTTAATGACTAATTAGTGTTTTCAGCATCTTCCGAGTGCAGAAGTCAAGGAAAAGGTAATTTTCTTGACTTTTAAGAATTTATCCTCCCTAAACATGAAGACTTTTTTAAACTGAATGTCTCTACATTTTAACATGAAAATTGTAAAACTTTATTTTAAAATTTGCAAACAGATCACATTTAACTGAAGAAATTTCCAGATATTGAAAGTTATGTTTTTTTCTCTGTATTGTGGAAAATCTGTTGTTATTAGAAATTATATTAATGTAAAGGCAATAATGAAGCAATGAGGGATAAACATGGTATATGACATTGTCCATGGATGGAAACAGAAGGAGGCATTCCATTTTCTATATCCAGTCATTATAAGGTCCATGAGATTTTAAACATGTAATTTTTCTAAATTTTAATGCATTTAGAATAAACAAACCACAATATGCTCTTAATAGCACTTTTTTTAAAAAAAAATCATTATGAGGTGAAAGAAACATTTTTCTACCTTAGATGAATTGCAGATTTCTCCCTCTATATTTCCCACTCTGGAAATTTTTCTCAAAGCTGCATTGCTCATCTTAACAGCTGTGGCTCACACACAGTCAGTTCTGTAAAGACCTAGAGTCTTTACAAATTAAATTTAAAGTTTTCTCAAAACAAAAGAAGAGGTACTTAGAACAAATATGGAGTTTATTGAAGCAGATAATAGTTCATGTTGACAGAACAGAAAACTTCTGAGGGACAACAATATTTTAGATGAGATTTCCAGAAAAAGAACATACTGCATTGGCTTTCCCATATTCCAGATAATTTTAAGTCAGTCAGGTACTGCAAACAAATGGCTAACAAAATATTTTCACATTTAACACTAATTTCTTCCTGATTCTTGAACTCCTGGCAGGAGAAAATGGAACTCTTACCAGGCTACAGGTCTGCTGTCACTTTATAATAACAACACTGTTTCCTCCTTATTTCCTACATGTTTTTTAAAATAATGCATAAAGGGCTTGTTATCATTGTTCCTTAAATGAATAGATATGATAGTTAAAATTGACTTTCCAAAAATGTTCAGTGTTTCATCAAATATCATTGGTGAAAATCTCAACTTCAGTGGATAACTATTTTTTTTTAAACTATGATTTTTCCTATTTCCTGAGTTCCATGGGTTCTCCAGTTCTTGTTTTGAGGAGACCATCAATTATTACAGTTTAAATCCATAGCATAATTCCAATGTGTCCATTCATACTGTGGCTTCAAGAAGCATATGAGATGATACATCTTGTATAGCTCTCATCCTGTTGATTAAGACACTTTGTAGAGATCCTGGGAATATCCAGTTTGAACTGCCTAATGCTGAGCAAGGTGATGAATCTGAATTTGCTACTTACTACATGTAGATAAAAATTACTCCCTAAATGACACTGGCAACGTTCCATTAGCTGTCTGTTTCTCCAAGTATTTGTTTGGCATGGGAATACATATTGGATTTGTTCTTTATTAGGAACGAACCTTTACAATGGGACTAAGGGACAGAAAGGGGCAGCCCTGAGATGAGCAGAAGCAAAACTGGGAGTTCAGATATCTTTTCATTCAAACTGAATAACATTTAATTTTATAATCCACAGTAGCAGAATAGGAGGAGTTGAAGTCTTGTCTTTACCAGTCTTGCTTACATTCAGCCTTGTGATATTCTCACTTTTCTTTTTCTCTGCTCCCAAATCCATTGAGATAACAGTGGCTTACTGATGCTCTGGTGCATAAAGATGCTCTGAGAGACTGATTTGAGAAGTTAGTACTATTTTTGCATCAATGGATCAGTATAATGCATGTTGCATAAAACGAGGAGACAGAAAGTGCATTTCGGGATATGGAATGTTCTTGTACTGTCTCCTGTGATGGCACATGAAAATCCTCTGAAGGAAGTAGCTAGACTCATGTTTTTATATTGTGGGGCAGAAACATTTTACCTAAAACTGTTATTTCTCCTATTTCTATTGTTGATTCTCTATAACTATTGGTCTCTGTGAGGTCAATATAAGTCACAACATTGCCAAAGTTATTCCTTTTGACATCATACCAACTAAGCCTGTCTATCTTTTGAATGTCTGTCTTTGAGAACTACCAATTCTTAAACAGCATGCAGATTTTCAAGTTGCTCATTTCTCAGGTGTGTCATCCTTATACTGTACTCCAAAAGACATATGGAAAGAAAGAAGGAAGGGACAAGTCAATACAGTATAAGGACAGAGGACAGAGTCAGTCAGAACTCACAAACTAAGGACCAGATGTAGTCCAGTTAAACTCAGCAGTTTCACGGGTGTTCATAAGAATAACATAAAACACACTTCTCTTCAGTGTTCTTTCTTTAATTTTGGTGGTTTTTTTTTTTTTTTCTAGAGGTCCTTAAATTTTGTTTACCTCACCAAACTAAACTAGAAAATTTATACAGAAAAGGTAACTGGAGATTAGCTGAATTTAATTGGCTTAAAATTCAGCATGCTCTTTGATTTTGGAATCACAATGAGCCATACTTACTGAGAGGATGAGGGTTAAGTGATATCACATAATCATTTAGTTTTGAACTCCTGGCAAGAGGCATCCACAATTAAAACTGATATACATAAGATCTGTAGGTTACAAGAAAATGCTGGAACTCTAGACCTAACTGGCTTCCATATGTATAATTCTTTATCAGAAGTATGTATTGGAATTTGTCACTGTCTCACTACCTGGCTATTGTGCTATCAGCTAGAAACACAACACATATGCCGTTCATTCTGTTCAAGCTGGCGCTTTTCTGACTTCTGTTTTAGGAGTTTATTGAGGGGAATGGGCAGAGCAATAATGCACACATTTTTCATGCATATCTGTTGCTATAGTATTAGCAGTAATCCTTTGACTTCCTGTCAAACTGTAAAACTGATGGGTTTCCTTCTGGTCAGATGCTGTAACATCTGGAAGACAGAATTTATCTAGTTTTCATACTTTATATAATATTGGGATGATTATTTTTCCCATGGAAATTATATAACCCAGATTTTTCCATAGTGTATCTCGTAAAATGATGTGCACTTTCTTTTCTTGGTAAGCTAGACGTTCCTAAAGTCCTTATTTGCATTCATGGGGAGCTCCACCTGCAAGTTCAGGGAACAGGATGGAAAGTATGCACAACATTGCCATCTTGAACTACCTTTACAATGCAAACCTTACATTATTTGGCTTTATTTAACCTGCTCCTCAGTGCCATTTTTCTCTTATGCCAGTGCACACTGCTTCTTAAGCAAATCAGCTCTACCTGTCTTAATTTATTGAAATCTTTATGATCAGACCTGACAACCTTTAGCTTTTGGCTTTCTAGATTTAGCAGAAAGTTACATCTAGCCAACAGGCTAAAGCTTTTGCTGTGTTATTTGAGAACCAATGTAGCTATAATTCTTACCTTATATTGAATCCCAGTGTTAACTTCTCTGCATCAATTTCCACTTTAATGTGACTAGCAGACATGCAAGCGACTTAGGCATTCCTTTGTTATCATTTGATCTTCCTCTGTTTTAATTTCATCTGTATCAGTATGTTTTCAGTGGTTTATCCTGTGAGTCTTTGCACTTGGTTTCTTTGCACTGTAGAATGAAAAGTTATGTGGGCCCTTTGGAAACACAGGAGGAATTTTTGGAATGTATTGGTAAAATATGAACATCTTGCTTGAAACTCGTGTACCGGAACTAGGATAATAAGATATCATTTTAGTCAAAACAAGAAAGAAAGCCCAGAAACATTTGAGAAGCTCTAGAAAGAAGACATAATATGAAGAAGATGAAGATGATGAAGTACAAGGAGTTCTGAGACCTCTGACTCCATTTCAGAGAAGGCATGTTCGGGGGTGGATCTAGGGAGTTTCTGAGGATGGACAATTATTAGATTGGATATAACCTTTAGATAGGATATTTAAGGAGTGTTATAAAATTAGTAAAACCCCTATGCTAGAGAGAGAACATGTAGCTCAACTTGCGTAGCCTCCAGCACTTGTCCCTGCACTGAGGGGGCTTCCCACTCACCCCCTTGGTGAGCCATGAAGAACCTCAAGTCCTGCTTGAAGAACAGAAGGATGGTATTGAGGGAAAGGCGCATCTCTCTGTATGTTTTCTATACTTTGTACCCTTGTAAGTAAAGAACTCCCCTCCACCTTACCCATATAATATTGTCTTGGTAAGATTTCCTATAAAATTTAGGGCAACAGTATCTCCAGCCAAACTTTCTGGCTTGGACTGAAAGTACTTTTAAACAAAAAAGAAGAGTTTTTGACTATGTACAAAGAGTGAGTTATAGATGATTTTGCAAATAAAATTGTTGTTAGTCCAATTTTGTGGGGAGGTTTTATTCTGTTTTTCTCTAAACACTGACTCTGTGCTCTCCAACACAAGACACTGTACTTGTGGGATCTTTGTCTCTTCTGAGATAAATCTTCCCACCTCTTCTTCCTCTTACTAACAACTAAGTCTATGTGTCATATTACCATTAAAAGAACCACTGCTAAGATGTGGAGCTGTTCTCATATTTCAGAGGGATGGCTGTATGGGTAAGACCAATGGTCTGAGAGTGAGCCTGAGTAGATTAAAATAACTGCCGTTCAGTGCCAATACTGAGTGATTCAAGGACTTCCTGAGAGTTTGGTGGCTTGACCGTGGCCAGCAACCACACACTCACACAGTTGCCTTCTTAGTCCCTTTCTTCCAGATAGCAGGGAAGAAAAATGACATGAAAGAGCTTGTAGGTCTGGTGTAGTCTCCTCCATGGGCTGCAGATGGATATCTGCACCCCCAGGGACCTCCATGAGTTGCAAGGGGACAGCCTGCCTCACCATGGTATTCACCGTAGGCTACCGAGGATTCTCTGCTCTGGTGTCTGGAACATCTTCTCCCACTTCTTCTACACTGACTTGTATGTCTGGAAAGCTGATACTCTCACATAGTCTCAATTCACATACTTACAGAATCAATCAGGTTGGAAAAGACCTCTGAGATCATCAAGTGCACCCTATGACCAGATACCACCATCTTGACTAGACCACAGCACTAAGCATCCCACCCAGTCTTTAACACCTCCATGGACAATGAATCTACTGCCTCCGTGAGAAGTCCACATCTATGTTTGATCACCCTTTCTGTGAAGAAATTCCTCCTAATAGCCAAGCTAAACCTCCCCTGCTGTAGCTATTTTCTCATTTTGTCCCAAGAAGAATGAGGATAACATCAATCATCCTTGTTTCCTTTCACTGTACCTTTTGCAGGACCCTGCTTTTGCAGTGGGAGCTTGGCTGTATCCATAGAGAGGGTGACTGAGCACCAGCTGAGGCTGGCATGTTCTCCAAATGACTTTCAAGGCACCAAACTTTCCCAGGGAAGAAGTTTAGCTTTTGGCTTTGTTCTTGCTTGTAGAGTACCTTCAGTCCTGAGTGTCTGCAGGATTGCTGCTCTCAGATATTCTTAGTTCACAGAATCATGGAATCAATTATGTTGGAAAAAACCTCTGAGGTCATGGAGTTCAACCTGCACAGAGCTGGACTGAACACAGTTAAAAGTTCTACCCTCTGGTTTTCCAAGATAAGAATATTACTTGGCATCTCCATGTTAGTTTTTATTATATGCAGGAAAATCATCATCATCATCATCATGGCTAGACTTCGTGAATGAAGATTTGGGAGGGCTATACTCATACTTGCTGCAAGTGCACTGATGGCTGATAAGGCCAATGCAACATTGGCAAGTCTGGTTGCAAAAGGCACAGCAGAAAGTCTCTGTAGGTGGCACTGTCAAGGCACGGTTCTTTCTGTGGTGTCTTTTCTCCACCAGGATGATTCTGCATGTGGTTTCAAAGGAGACAGCAGCGTTATAGATTGTGTGTCTCCATGTCTTCTGATTGGAGGCCAGAGTGGACCACTGATGGTGTTCAATATGACCAAGACTGAGGTGTTGTTTCAGGTAGTCCTTGTATCTCTTCTTCGGGGCTCCTCTCTTGTAGCACCCAGTGGCAAGCTCAGCATAGAGCACAATCTTAGGGAGGCGGTGATCCTCCATCCTGAAGACGTGCCCTGCCCAGCACAGCTGCGTTCTCAGCAGCATGGCCTCGATACTGGTGACCTCTGCCTGTTCCAGAACAGACACATTAGTCACATAATCAGAGCAGTGGATGTTTAGGATTGGATGGAGGCAGTGCTGGTGGAAGCGTTCGAGGAGTCACAGGTGGTGGCAGTAGATGACCCAAGATTCAGACCCATAGAGAAGAGTAGACAGTACGATGGCTCTGTAGACACTGATCTTTGTCCTTTTCTTTGAATGTTTATTGCACCAGACTCTTTTATGGAGTTTTCCAAAAGCTCTGCCTGCCTTTGCTAAGCTGTTGTCAATCTCTTTGTCAATCTTACCATCCGAGGAAATGATGCTTCCCAGATAAGTGAACTGCTGGACTGACTTAAGCTCTGATTCACCTATGGTGATGTGGGGGTGATGGAAAACTTCCTGAGGTGCAGGTTGATAGAGAACTTCTGTCTTCTTCAAGCTGACTTCCAGCCCAAAAGGCTCAGCAGCCTCTGCAAAGCAGAATGTTAAGCGCTGCAGAGATGTTTCTGTGTGGGCAACAAGCGCAGCATCGTCAGCAAAAAGCAGCTCGTGGACAAGGTGGTTTAGGGTCTTAGTGTGGGCCTTCAGCCTCCTTAGGTTGAAGAGACTTCCATCGGTATGATACCGGATGTAGATGTCGTTTTCTTCATCGAGATCTGCCGTGGCCCTTTGGAGCATCATGCTGAAGAAGATTGTGAATAGAATTGGTGCGAGAACACAACCTTGTTTCACGCCATTGGATGCAGTAAAATAAACTATAACTTACATATTAGAAGAGCATAAAAAGTAAAATTTGATACTTGAACAATGATTAAAATTTGAGGTTTATGAAGTAATATGTATTTTTATATACTTTATTATTCCCTGCTTTGAAGAGCTCATGAAAGTCGAGTGATTAACATTTAAAAATTTCTGAACCACATGTGGGTTTTTTTAAACAGGTAAAAGCTATTTCCCAGCTTGAAATAACAGTGAGTTCCTTTTACTTTTTGAACTGTAAAGTAAAACAATTACTTAGTTAAGGAATTCAATTATTTAAATAGCAAGTGGAATTTGTTACTCTTTAAAATAATTTTTTTAATTAATAAAACATTACTTAAGTAAATTTAGTGCTTATATCTCAAATACGAGGTAATAAATTTCACATGTATGAATAAGTCATTATTTAAGTATTAACACTAGATCTTTTGCAAACCAGATTATTTTTGCCAAGAGAGCTTGTGGCTCCTCATGCAGTAGACGCTGAGCATAGGACGGAACCCACTTTACCAGCTGGCTTCCTCAATTAGGCTGGGGTGGTAGAAGAGGAGAGGCTCCACCATTAATACCTGCAGGACTCAGTGAAAAAAGAAGAGTTGATGAAACTCATGGATCTCATCAGTCTGCTTCATTGAACTTCCTATTTCAGGTGCAACACCATCCTTGCTGGAGTTACTCATCTTGCTTAATATTCTGTGGGCTATATTGTCTAAAACGAGTTAATTTAGAACAGTGGTTACACTGCAGAGAGTAGGAGCATACTGCAGATCACTTCAGGAAACCATTTTTGACAGGGTCCTGCAATCCATCCACATCCTAGCTGAAAATTTGGCAGACCCTAGAAACCTGATCTCGGGCCAACATGGGAAGATAAAACTGAGATTCCAGGACTGCAAAGGGACATCCTTCCTGAATTAGAAGCCTCCTTAGTGTGAGATGGAGAGCTCTACAAGCTGAAAGAGCACTGTGATACATCATGAACTTCAAGGTGGAATTTTGACTACTTGTTTTTTAAAAAAATTCCCTTTTATGCAGCTTTTGATACACTGACTTTCACTCTCAAACAGGTGATTTTCCAAATTACCTCCTCTAACCCACTGCCCGTCTGTGTTCTTCTCCCATGAAGGACTGGCTTGATGCATGGTTACAAATGCTTTGTGCTTTCCTCCTAGTCAGTAACCCTGGACATTCTTCCTGCAAGCCCCAGCTTGAGCTGACAATCTTGGCTCTTCAGACAATTCAGAGCAGGCAAGGAGCCTGATCATTACAGGATTTTTTAAAATCATAGGCTTCTCTGTGTGGAAACTGAAGAACAACCACCTTAGGTCTAAATACTCTTAATCAAAACACTGTAAAAAAAATACTTTTTTTTTTTTTTTTCATTTCCTGGTGTCAGTGAATAGCTGAGTCTTATAAGAAATGTTTAAACTATAATTAATACACTATTGTTTTAAGGTACATTGATAAATACTATTTAGCAGGATATTTGTTCTAATAATTTTTTTTAAAAGCAATGGAAAACTTCCAAAAATTGGTAATTAAATTTGATTTAAATTTATTCCGTGTGCTGACATACAAACTGCTTATCACAAACCATATGCACCTGCACTCTGGTTTTGTGTTCCTGTCTGCATTTAATTACATAAATGATTGCGTTTTATTTTACCTTTCAAAGCTCTGTACGTAACAAGGGTGCAGTGCATTATGCATGACAAGTGATACAGGGTATTTTCATCAAATCTGACAATACTTTTTCATAATTACTTTTTAATTGTGTAAATTACCTAATAGCGTTAGACGACAGTAACTTTATATCTTCTTGCTGAAAAATACATTATGGGAAAGAAACTATTCAAGTGAGTGAGAACTTAAGGAGCTCTTGACTCCTACTTCTCCTAGGGCTGGGACTTTTGCAATTCTGGTAAAGGAGTAATGTCAAAGCTTATCAGTTCCTTGGAGACAGAAAGCCAGAAGGAAATTAAATTATTAATCTATGGCTACACTAGGTCTGACAAAAGCCTTTAGTTGTGATGCTTTCTCATTTCCATCTAGCTCCAAGTGAGCCAAGTCAGGACTGATTCTCACCTTTGGATTGTTAATTGACAGTGTTCAGTGAGCTAACCATCAGTCTTTCCTTTATATGGATTTTTTATTAGCAATGGGCAGTCCACCAAATCTGGAATATTTACTAAAACACTTTTATTTTTTATACAAACTTGTACCACCAAAAGCAGTCACATTTCCATTGGAAGCTTTGACTTTGGGGCTACTGGGAACTTCAGGCCATCAATGATGTCTTGCAGGACAATGTTACTGTGAGGTTTACCCTATAGTATAGAAGCTGGAGAACTTGGAGAGCTACAGTTTGACACATCTTTTTGTGCTTTTATTTTCAGGCTCCTTTGATAGGGAATTTTCTTGATTTTTATTACTTCCTAAGTCTATAAGGAGGTCTTTCTCCAAACCTGAAGAATAGTTTTAGTTACATACTAGGTAAATGGAATAACCAATTGCTATATTTCATATCACTACCAAAGTTTTGTATAGAAATATATTATTTTTCCTGCCCATGTATAATAGCATTTCATCTTTGCAAGATGTTGATATTTGTAATTAACCTTTCAAATCAAGAAATCCTCTTCCCAATTTTTCAACTTCATCCAGAAAAAATATTGGAATTTTTATTATTGATGATCACAGGTCTGGAAGAACACCTCTTCTATGAAGACAGATTGAGAGAACTGGAGTTGTTCAGCCTGGAGAATAGAAGGCTCCTGGGGGACCTTAGAGCCCTTCCAGTACCTAAAGAATCCTACAAGAGAGCTGCAGAGGGACTTTAGACAAGGGCATGTAGTGCTAAGACAAGGAAGGATGGCTTTAAACTGAAAGCGGGTAGATTAGAAATGAGGAACAAATTCTTTACTCTGAGGGTGGTGAAGTACTGGAACATGTTGCTCAGAGAAGTTCTGGACTACTGTGTTGAAGGTCAGCTTGGATGGAGTTTGAGGAGCCTGGTCTATAAAAAGCTGTCCCTAACCTTTAGAACTAGGTGATCTTTAAGATTCCTTCCAACACAAGCCATTCTAAGATTTTATGATTCCTGTAATTGCCTGCAGTTGCCTTTGTTCAAGCAAGTATAAAGAGGGTAGAAGTGTTGATTCAATGTGCATTTCTAGAATTCCTTGGTTGAAAAAAGTCAACAATTTAAGTGAACACATTGTGATTTTTTAAAGACTTCACTAAGATGTCAAAGTGCTTAATTTCAATTAAATTAAGATTTATTCTTCAAATAGACAAATAATTATTGTTTAAAATTATAAAATTTATAATTATAAAAATTAAAATTCTGTCTATGCCATATATAAATAAGATCCAGCTTGAGCATATTGATTATGATTAGGAAAAAGATCCAAATAAATAAACACTATTCCTGAATTATTATCCTCTAGTGCCAGTGAGTGTTTTTGCACTGAAGTTTTTGAAACAGAAGAACCAAGAACAGTACTAAGAAAAGTGAACAACTGTGTGCTGGTAGTAAAACTCATTACGTATCTATATGTATACACACATACACACACACCTGACCCACTGAATCCAAGATATTCCAATGTTTTGTCCTCATTTTGGCTATGACATATCAGAATACCAGTATTTTGTAATGGATGGAAATTCCATTTTTCAGAAGTAAATTGTTATTTTTGACTGCATTTCCCAGTCTGCTGTGTCTCAGATATATGAATTGAATGTCCTCTAAAACAGTACAGCATACTGTGGCCAACCACTCACTGTTTTATCATAATTGCATAATATTTAGACAAATGATTGCATATATATAAATGTAATATTTTTCTACTTGTTTCCCTAGTGTGAAAAACAAAAGTATGAAATCTGAATGCTCAATGTTCTGTCCGCAATTCAATCAATGAATAAACAAATGGAAAACTAACCTTTTATTTTAAAATTTATTTCTATAAAAATAATCATTTCACACAAACCTTGATGTGGGGAAGAAGAAGGATTATAGTCGTACCAATGGCACTGATACACAGCTGTTATTTATTTCAGAAAATATTTAGTTTTCCTATAGTGAATAAACTCAAGACACATAACAAAGTACTCTCCCTGTGAAATTCCAGTCTTTTTTTGGCTTTCTGTTCTTGCATTGAAATGGGAATGATAAATTCCAAATCCTTTGCATAAATGCCTTGAAAAACAACTTATAATTTTTTTATCAAGTTTATTCATATAGTCAGTAAATACCACTGGAGACAGTTGGGATAATTGTCAGTGAGAGGTATCTCTCAACTGAAGTCCTATAGAGCCTGTGTATGTAGTTAAGGGTACAGTTTCCGAGGTTCTGGTTTTTTTGACAAACACATTTCCCCCACAGTTCTTTCCACTGCCTTGTCAGTTCATTCCTTTCCATGCACCGTAGCTCAGTGACTCTTCTGTTGTTTCTTGGTTTTAGAATTCTCCTCATTACACATCATTTGACTGACTGTATTATGGTGTGTCTCCTCACTCATGAATCGTGATAGTGCTAAGAATGTACAAACTCCTGAGCTGGGAGAAGTACTAGGGGTAGTGGCAATGTCTGGCTCTGCTGCTGAAACCATCCTGTGAGAAAATGGTACTCTGAGAACAGCAACTTAATTTTCAGGCAGATAAAGCTTTGGGAAGAAATCCTACCTAGCAGAGACAAAATCATGGCTTCTATTCTGTCTTACTGGGTATGGCAATAAATACTATTCTGTGGAGGGGAAAAAGAAACATTAAACAGTGGGGTATATAAATGTAATTGTTAAAACTGAATTTTGATGGTCAAGAGATGAAAGAAAATGAAAGAACATATGAAGAAAAAGTCAAGGAGAAAGAATAGAATGGATGGAAGTAAAGTGGACGTAATCTTTACTTACAATGAGTTCTATTGAATAATTGTAATTCTTACTGCTTCTTAATTAATAGAATCATACAATGGCTTGGGTTGGAAGGGACCTTGAAGACCATCCAGTTCCAACTGCCCCAAAAGGAACATCTAGGACCAGGATAAAAGACTGACTACATTTTGCTTGTCATCAGCTAATCAGTACAGCACAGGACATTACACTAAGTCTCATTCTTTAAGTGTTTGCTCGAGAGATGAAAGAAGTAACTTAGTATCAAACATGTAAACGGATATTTGGAGACTGGAACTCTTTAATGGTTTAAAGATACATCTAAGTAAAATCCTAAAGGAACTTCTTTTCCTGGATTATTAAATCTGTGCTATCAGAAAGCCAGTGCCATGTAGACATCATTATTAACCTTTGTAAAACAAGCTAGAAATGCTACTAAGAATGGAAATGATTACTTTTGCAGTGACTTACCAAATCAAGGTTAGCACAGTCTTAGGAGAAGTTACAAATCCCATGGTTTTATTTTTGTTAAGTGAGTGCTAATTTTCGTCCCTGTGAAAAGTTACCATAGACACATAACTTGTTTTGTTCACTTCTCCTCCAAACAATGTAAAGATTTTTCTGTACTGCTCTCTGCCATGATGAGAAACTCTAAAAGCTTATCTACATTGGACACATTGAATTTTGTGGTGTTTTTGTTTGTGTTTTGTGTTGTTGTTGTTGTTGTTGTTGTTGTTGTTGTTGTTGTTGTTGTTGTAGTAGTACTGGTTATAGTAACGTCTAAGTTTAGAGGAAATTAAGAAATTTGTTGGACTAGAAAACCAAAGAAGGAACCAAGCCTTCTTTAGNCTCAGTCAGTGCTGGGCTGACCCCCAGCAGTGCGTGGAGAGATGTCGGTGCGTGTTTCTGGGATGGGTGGTGTGGAGTCAGTGGGAGGAACCGCGCAGAGATGCAAAGAGATGGGATCCTTTTCTATGGGTAAAACTCTTAGTCCTTGGTGGGAAAAAACCTCCAAAAATCCAGAGATTGGAAACAGGAGGAAAAAAGGGAAGGAGGCCAAACTCGCAGGGCAGATGTTTCTCCAAGAGCCGTCTCTCTCTCTTTCTCCCTGAAGTCCTCCTCCCCTGCAAACCAAAAACCAAAAGTTCCCCCTTCCCTTACCACACCCCAATGATTTACCATTGCTAGGTAACACCTTTGCTCATCACCTACCCCTTTGTTAGTAGCAGTGGAGAAAAGATAAGGACCATTAGCATCTCTTTGGTGGTAGAGGAAAGGTAAATTCCATGGGATCCTAAAACTATAACAAGTAGCCAGGAACAGTTTGTCACTGTGTGGGTGTGTCTTCTAAACCCTCTAGTTCATTTTTCTCATGAACTGCTCACAATGGCACATTTGTAGCAGCTACCCAGGGTACACCTGACCCCACAGGATACATGCTGGGTGTTCAGGAACTTCTGTGGGATAAGGAAGTTTTCTTGTCTTCACACCTATGACTCAGAGGTGATAACTCCCCTCTGGGGAGCCACTAGCGCCTTCACACCCACCTGAGGGGTCATGTCTGCTAATGGGCCATCAGGAATGCCAAAAATACGCCATTGTTCACCTCACAGAGTAAATCACCCATTGTGAAGCTCTCCACCCTGGGGGAGGGACTGGGTGTTCCCATCTTAGCCCAAGCAGATAAAAGCTTGGGGTTTTGGGACTGGGATCTCTCTTCAGAGAACTCCAGAGGATACCAGACCCTCAACTGGACTGAGGTTGCCACCAGTCTGCAACCATCATTTTCATCAGCAGGTTTCTTCCTTTCTTCTTACTTTGAACTCAGGGGTCCACGTGGTGCTCAGCACAGGGATTGGTGAGCTCCACTCTGCTTGTGCCCCACTGTGCTGGGCTGTACATCTGTTTTTGTGGTACAAATGAATTTTTCGTTCTGTATCAGTGTATTTTGTGATCTTTTATTAAATTGTTATTCTGACTTGCAATCCCATTCCAAGTTGGATTGATTTCCCTTGCTGGTTTAACTCTAAACCAGCACATTTGTTTGTTTGTTTTGTATTGTTTGGTTTGGTTTCGGTTTGGTTTTGGTATGGTTTTGGTACCACTTAATGAGATTGTTCCTTGAATGAGTGGAATCTCTTTCTGGTTTTATTTTCATTATCTTCTCTTCCTGGGTATAGGAATGCTGTGCTGACTAACAAACACTCAGGTTGTGCAGGTTAGGGTCTGATGCCTAAGGCACAAAAGTTGCTCATTTCCAAGCTTGGAAGATAACTTGGCAGTACATCTTGTTTAGTAATCACCTGTGTTTCACTACCGTATTTCCAGTTTGTTTCTAGCACACTGATTTTACAGCTACCAATTTCTTCTCTGGATAGACATGATCACCTTATTATGTAAAGAAGAGTGGCCAAGTTTTATCTTCTTCTCTCCTGTAGTAGTGGGATAAATAACAACATAATTTTTGACTAAAATTTTGAAGGATATTTACTCTCTTTTGAATTGTCTGTGGCCGGTGGCATCACAGATTAACCAGGGCTACACTGCTGTTTCTGTCTCCAGGCAGCTTTACACAGCATGTCAGTCTTAAAGCTATAGCAAATATTTGTTAGTAAAATTGTATTACAAAATGATTTTGCCTGTCTTGAAGATCTGTATCTATTGGCAAGTTTCAGAAGACCTTAGGAAGAGACATTGGAATTTTTTTTCCTTTCTACAGAATAACCATTTATGCTTGATAGAAACTCAAATCTATGAGCTATTATATTCTTCATCCTGCTTCCATGTTTAAATATCAAATGCAAAACTATATTCAAGCAGAAAAGGCATGTTCAAAACATGGAATAGTACTGCAAGAGAGCAAGAAAGACTATGCTACACATACTAGTGGAGACATTTTACATTATTGTGCTTCTCCAGATGTGTCATGGAATATGGATTTTGCTGCATCATCATCATCTAGTAATGTCACGGAATTTTATTCAGTATTCTGAGACATGGAAAAAACCATTGTATAACTTGCCTTTGGTCATATTACATGCATGTTATTCAAGCAAAATGCACAGTCATAGTAGGTAAGACAATAGTCTGGCATAAAACTTTCTGGACTGCAGTTTGAATTAAAAGTCTTTTTTTTTTTCTTTATTTTTGAAAGATTATTGCTTTAAAAACATTCATTACCATAATGTGCCCTTGAAACTTCTTTAAAAGTGGGACTCACAAATTTGTTGTTACATTTTTGAAGATCTGTAGTCTGGCAGAAATCATATGATGTGACGTTCAGCTCAAATACCTGGCTTAATTTTATGTGTTTTTTTTTTTTGTTTCAACTGTAAGGCTGAAATCATGTTCTCGTACATGCATGCATTTTTTCCTTTTGATTCCTGCTTTTATATAAATTGAATCATTATACTGCGCTCTATAGAAATTCAATTAAATATTGTTCACTGGTCTTACAAAAACTGCTCGCATTTTCATTGTAAAAATATTTTGATTTAATAAATACCAACAACACTATAATCATTACCTAAAAATGAACTTCTTTCATAAATGTATGAATTTATACTTTAAGACAAGCAATGTTGACATAAAAAAGTCAGACAGATGTTAGTTTTCTTGTGTAAATCTCCCTTACAATACATGTTCCTTGATTTGAACAGTAAGGTATTTTAGAAATAGTGCGAACTTGGAGAAATAATGCATCAGTTAAAGTCTAGAGGCTTAAGATTTGTTCTTCTTTACCCCACTGAGCTTTGTGTAATAAGTAATGGAAAATGCCTTTTCATTTGTGCAGTTGATAAATTTAAAACTTCTTTATTAATATTCCTTTGCAGAAATAAGGTACTGGTATGGATTTATGCTACAGATATGTTTTAGTGCTTGTAATTTCTTTTGTAGTAAAGATACAGCTGATAAGAATTTTATTTAATAAGGATAATTGTAGTTGGAGGGTTTGGGTGTTTAGCATTCCTTAGGTATCTCTACTGACAAATCTAAAAAATGTGAGAATCTCTGATACTTGACGATGACCTTCAGTGATATTACAAAGATTTAAGCAACTCTTATTGAGGTAAATGGTGCAAGGAATATAGTTATTCATTGTTCTCCCATTGATACAACAACAGATAAGACCTGTAGGAGATGGGTACAGCGGGCAACTCCAAGTTTGCTTTTTGACTCTGCTAATAATTAACACAGGTTTAAAATTACACCCTTTACAATCCATACAAATCTTACTTTATAGAATTCTGGAAGCATTTCAATGTTCTGGTTGCATCCTAAGTCATTTTGGTGTTGTCAGTTGATTGTCTTACCAATTAAAATTAATGAAAATCATAACAATAACAAGCTCTGAACATGCATTAACTGCAGGATGTATTGCCCATATCAATACAATTTAAACATACCTGGGAACTTTCACAGAATCACTGAATATGCTGAGTTGGAAGGGACCCATGAGGATCATATATTCCAACCTTTGGCCCTGAACAGCACCATCCCCGACAGTCACACCATGTGTCTGAGAGCATCATCCAAACACTTCTTGACCTCTGTCAGGCTTGGTGCTGTTATCACTTCCCTTGGAAGCCTGTTCCAATGCCCAAACACCCTTTTGGGGAAGAACCTTTTTCTAATACCTCCCCTGACACAACTTCAAACCATTCCCTTGGGTCTTGTAACAGGTCACCAAGAAAAGAGATCAGTCTGCCCCTCCTCTTCCACTCACAAGGAAGCTGTAACTGCAATGAGGTCTCCCCTCAATCTCCTCTTCTCCAGGCTGAACACACCAAGTGACCTCAGCTGCTCCTCACACAGCTTCCCCTCAAGGCCCTTCACCATCTACATTACCCTCCCTTGGACACTTTCTAATGGCTTAATATCTTTCTTATATTGCAGTGCCCTAAACTGCACACAATATTCAGGATGAGGCCACCCCAGTGCAGAGCGGAGTGGGACAATCCCCTCCTTTGAGTGGCTGGTGATGCTTTGCCTGATGTCCCCCAGGACACGGTTGGCCCTCCTGGCTGCCAGGGCACTGCTGACTCATATTCAACTTGCCACTAGGCAGGACCCCCAGGTCCCTTTCCATAGCACTGCTTTCCATCATCTCATTCCCCAGTCTGGACATATATCCAGGATTGACCTATTCCAGGTGAAAAGTCAATCACTTCCCCTTGTTGAATTTCACGTGATTGGTGATTTCCCAGTCCTCTAATTTGTTTATGTCTCTCTGCAGGGACTCCTTGTCTTCATCAGCTCATCACAGTTATTATCATCTGCAAACTTGCATAGTATCCCTTCCAGTTCTGCATCCAAGTAATTTATGAAGATGTTGAAGGACACAGAGCCTAAGGTGGAGCCCTGTGGAACCCCACTAGCGACAGACCTCCAGTCTGATGTCACTCCATTCACTGTTACCCTCTGTATTGGACCCAGGAGCCAATTGCTCACCCACAACATGATGTGTTTATCCATCTGTGCTGGACATTTTGTCCAGAAGGATCCTGGGAAAGACAGTATCAAAGGCTTTACTGAAATCCAAAAAGATTACATCAACTGGCTTCCCTTGATCAACTAGGTGGGTTACCTTGTCATCAAAGAAATTCTGTTTTGATAAAGAGTATTTCTGTCACATGAAGCCATGCTGTCTGTGATCAATGACTGTATTGTCTTTCAGGTGTTTTGCAATACTTCCCAGAATAATCTTCTCCATAACTTTACTAGGAACTGAAGTGAGATTGATAGGCTTGTAGTTTCCAGGGTTCTTCCTTCTTGAAAATTAGGGCCTTCCAATCAGTTTGGACCTCTTTAGAATCTCAAGACCACTCAAAATCATGAAGAGAAGGTTTTATGATGACATCAGCCAGCTCTTTGAGGACTCTGTGATGAATCCCATCAGGCCCCATAGATTTGTTGCAATCCATATGGAGTAGTATATCCCACAGTTTCAGGGTTGACTGGGAGTTGGTCATTCTTGCAGTCACAGTCCTCCAGCTCAGACCACTGAGACCCCCTTCATCTGTCACCCATATGAGGAAAAAAAAACATTAAATACCTCTGCCTTGTCTCTGTCCCTGCTTGTGAGGTGACCATCCACATTCTGCAATGAGCCAATTATATTTCTGTACTGCCTATTGCCATTAATACATTTGAAAAAAACTATTTTCATTGTATTCCATGTTCTTGGCAGCTTCAACTTCAGTTGAGTTTTGACCACAAAATCTTTTTCCCTTACAGTGGCAAGCAGCATCTCTGAATTCTTCCCATGCCACTTGACCTTTCTTCCACTGGGCATACATCTTCCGTTTTTGTCCTGTCTCCAAGAGAAGATTCCTGTTTGGCCAAGTTGGTCTTCTGCTTCACCTTCTTGACTTCCAATGTTTGGGAGTTGCCTGCTCCTGTGTCCTTAGGAAGTGATGTTTAATAGGTGACCAGTACTGATGGACTGCAGCTTCTGCAAAAACATTTTCCTAGAGGACTTTACTTACTAATTCCCTGAGCAGTCTGAAGTTTGCTCTCCTCTTCTCCAGAGCTGAAGTTTTGCTTACACTTTTTCTCCTGCTGGCAGAGATTTTAAATTCAATCACTTTGTGGTTGCTGTGACCAAGACGGCCACCAATTTCCACTTTGTTCAAGAGATCCACTCTGTTGACAAGCAGCAGATCAAGGAGAACACTTCTCCAAGTTGGCTTCTTTATCACATGTTTCATAAAGTTGTCATTCAGGTTTTTTAGGAACATTCTGTTTGGGGTTGTACCAATTGTGTGATTGGTACACAATTGTGTGATTGTCTTTTTATTACATACAGTGCCACCCCTCCCCATCTTCTGCCCTGCCTGTCCCTCCTGAAGAGCCTGCAATCATCCAACAGGGCACTCCAGACACAGGTCTCATCCCACCAGGTTTCATTTATGTGAATGATGTCAAATCTCTGGGACTTGGACAAAGCTTTAAGCTCCTCATGTTTGTTTCTGATGGTGCATGCATTGGTGTAGAAACATTTCAGATGTGATACATTGTAGTCAATACCTCATGAAACAAATGGACGAATGCCATTAGTGCTCATTTCTTCACGTTTTAGCACACCATCGCATAGCTCATCACTGGCTAGCCTGGTTTTGCCCACGTCCCAGGTAGTTTAAAGCCTTGTCAATTAGTCATGCCAACTCCTGTGTTAGAATATTTTTTTCCCCTCTGAGATAGATGCATCCTGTCAGGTGTCAGTAGAGCAGGTGTTGAATAGATAATCCCATGGTCACTGAGATCACATGGTAAGAAATGGCACCTGTTGTTGCTAGTCTTATCTTCTAGAAGAGAGAATGTATTCAGCCTGTCTGCTTGGAATGGTCCCTGGAATGCATTAAACCTCAGTCTATGTCTTGGATTTGTTTGGGAGAGTAGTAGCAGGACTGAAGTGTGGAATTGTGTCAGAGTCTTGTTGAAAGAAAATAGATTTATGTTATAAACAGTAGACTCCAAATACAAGAAGATGTTCTGCAGCACTATCTATAATTTTTGACACTATGTGGCCTTTCTATCCCTATTACTCTTGTACAGATTGCTGGCAGCAGTGGAACTTTCAGGATTATTAGTGAGAAAACAACACAAGCAAAGTTTTATAAAAAGGAAAACAGAACACGTATGAGATGGGTGTTGGTCTCTTCTCCCAACTAACAAGACACAAACAAGAGGAAATGGCCTTAATTTTCTCCAGGGAAGGTTTAGATATTATTAGGAAACATTCTTCCCCAAAGGGTTGTAAAGCACAGGAACACTCTGTTTGGGAGTTGCTGCGGTGGAGTTGCTATCACAGGTATCTTTAACGTGGATTTTTAAGGAGCATGCCTTAGTGGTGGATTTTGCAGTGTTAGGCTTAAGGTTGGACTTGATAGTGTTAAAGGTCTTTTGCAACCTAGACAATTCTGTAATTCTATGATTCATGAAATTCAAGAACTCGAGAGAACTGAGTGAAAAAGGAGAAAAAGGTCAGTCAGAGGATATGTATCTGGACCTAAGCAACAAGTGTATACATATTTGTATACACTAACACTCTGGTGGACAGCAGTTCTACTGATGCAAAGGGAAACCTTCAACTAAGAAAATTCTTCATCTTCATGCATTTCAGTAGCTTCCTTAGCTTCAGAGTGTGGGATCTGAAGACCAAGTCTGTTCTCTGTTGGTTACTGACTCCATCAGTGCTGATGACAAATTATTCACAATTACATGGAATATTTAAACATTATGAAGACATTTTCATACTCACAGAAAGCCTATGCCTACCACTGAGTTTAGACACTACATAGCAAGACAGCTGTGTTATATGTACTGGCTTTTTCAAACAAGGCAGGAGGAAGAAGGAATCCTTGGTAATGAACCATCAGTGCCAAAGTTAATTTTCTCTGAAAATTTTACGTTCCTATATTCTCAAATGGGCATCAAAGATCCACTGGGAATTGTTACTCAGCTACTGTAATGTCTTGAAAGACAATTGAAATCAACAGGGGATTTAAAGTCTAAAGAACTCACAGAAGATCTATATGCTTCTATCCCTGTCCAACAATACTCTGTAGCAAGTGAAAGACATTCATAGCACTTTGAAGGTTGGCATTTAGCAGCTATACATATTCATTATTTTAGAATGTTTACTCACCCTTCCTCCCATGTTGTCTTCTCACGGGTATCTGAACTCTTTAGGTATTGTTTTGTATTCAAGAACTTTAATTCTCTTTTCAGTCCTCAGTGGTCATATCCTCCACTAAGATTATGTTTAGCTTTTTTCTGTCCAGGTGTTCTTTCATCAGTGAGTAAAATTTGGTTAAGGTTAGCAGTGAGATGCATTAGTTGTTTCAGAGATATATTTCTATATTTCCAGTTATTTTTTTTTCTAAAATAATTCCTTTGTAATATTTAAGACAGAATAATCCATTGTAGGCTGATCAGAACTTTGATCCTGATCTCATCCCTGATTACTTTGGCATTGATTTAACATTATTTTTGCCTTACCAGGCTGACTAGGATAGAACCTGTCGTGCATTCATCTTTGTTAAAAGATGAATGAATTAGACAAGCTTTAAATGCATTTTAAAGAGCAAGGTGCTGGAACTGCATTCTTAATCTGCATTCTTTCCTGCTGTCTTATGGGATGTACTAAAATATGCTTTTTAGAGGTCAGATCACTTTTCTCCAGGTTCGTAAAAAGGATAAAAGCCATAAATTAAATGGCCTATAGGATAAGTTCAAGAGCTAGTCCATTCCAGTTACAAACACCCTATTCCCTTGAAAATTATGACTCAGCAAAAGCAAAAATTGGATCTTGTTTCTAGAACTCCAGCTAGCTTAACTTATCCAACTGTGGATTGGATTTTGCCATTTATAACAAAATCTAAACCAAAACAAAACTACAAAAACAAAAACAACTAACAGAAAAAGACCCAAACAAGCCTCACAATCCTTTTTTGTTCCATTAGCCCAGGACAGAGAAGTACAACCTGCTAGAATAGAAAATACTTAGAGATGGTCTTACTTGATTTTAAATGTTTACAGGCCCTTTGTAATATACCTTTATTTTTTATTCTGCTCTGAATTAGTAGTCAATACATAGATGTGTGACATTTTCTAATTAGTTATCCTGTGTCATCTTTGAGTGAGAGAAAAAAAAAAAAAGAGGAAAGTAATGAATTCCTTAGAAGCATTGTGAAAGTACACAGTAACAGGAAAAGAATACTCAGCATGGTCAAGTAAGCTTGTCCAGCATGATGAAAAAATTAAGTGCTCATTGAATATTAGGTATGAAAATTGCCTGGCTTTGCTGGGGAAACTACCTCCTTTCCAGTATTCTCATTCTCAGGTAAAGAAAAGAGATCCAAGGACATGTGGTTCACACTCCAACTTCTTTATGAGTGTCAGTCCATGTATTTTTTTAAAAATGTATGACAAACAATCCTGAACTTCTGTTGTTAAAATTAAATTAACAGAAGCAGAGAGGTTAGGTTTAAAATTACTTCTTTGTGGACATTAAGTAATATTAAAGAGGCAGTGAGATTATGCTAAGTAACATTGTCTTGAGCCTGTCACTACCTTTTTCTTCAGCTACACAAGCTTTTTTTTCAGCAGACAGTCTAGTACAATATATATAGAATGGGGATTTGAGTTACAGTGTAATGTAAGATTACATTTGGCACTTGGATTAGAGCCCTTACTTTCAATTCTCCTCTGGTTTGCTGTAAAAAACTAATAAGTATGTGTCAGATCCTTTTCTCTTTTACAGAGGCTTGTGACAGGGATAAGCCATTTTCTCCTGTTATTCTTGTTAGCTGAAGGCTCAGCGATCAGGTGCTGTACTGTTTCGCTTATTTATTCAGCACTGTATTATCTTCAGTTGAGAGTTGATTGATTTGAAGTTACTTTAACATTTGTATTCCACAGAGAAGATTAAAATATTTCCATCTTTTGGGGACTTTCTCTTAGGATTTTGAGTATGGCAAGAAAAACATGGTATTCTAGGTCTGGAAGAAAAGTCAGTGACTGACTCAGAGGGCTTAGGCAGAAAACAGATACCAGAAACTAGGCTGTGGAAATTCATGGTCAGCTGTGGCCTGAAATTTGTGACATATAAACTTTATATTTACATGGTTTTACAGTCCTTGACACTGAGCAGACACTGAGCCCATGTGCTTGCATATGCCTCATCTATACCACCTGAATGGGATTTAGAAAATGTAACACAGTTGGGGTTCAATTACTTTTAGTCATCTCTAGTGCATCATCAGCTTCTTAACTCATCATGGCAAGTTCTCCAGATGATCAGTAGAATAATGTAGGCATTTCTAGGGTATGATCAGTCTCATTTTAAACTAAACTGAACCAAAATAAAACTGATGAATCATGCAACAGAAGTGTCTCTTTCTCTTCATTAACTGCAGAGGGAATCTAAACAAATATCTCAGATGATGACATTGAAAGTTAGTTGAGATGAAGCCCATGCCTTCGTATTCTTTCTTCTAACTCCCTAGGGGATCAAACATTGGATGCCTACTCAAAACATGCATAAGACTGAAAAGACTGGCCACTGCATAAACGAAAACAAGGCTGCCTCTTTCTTTAAAAGAAAAGCCCTGTTAATGCCTTTGTGCCACATTTCATATCAGCCTAATAGCCATGTAACCAACAGTGGACAGTCAGCTGGCTGAGACAACTACAGTGATGCCTGGATGATCAGTGATGCCTGCATGACTCCTATTGTGCTTCTGTGCAGCATCACTAAGGAAGAAATGGACACGGAAGACAGCAAGACTGTCTCATACCAGTGAAAGAGAGGAATACTTGCAGTGCTTCTGTGGTATTAGATCTCTCTCCCTCTGCTGACACCTGATGTATGACGTACTCAGTGAATGAGTTCAGATTTTCTTTGCTGATGGATTTAATTTGAAACGCAGCACTGATTATTTTAAGGAATAAATTTGATATTTCATCAACTCCAGGTATGCTGAAATGATTTGCATTATTGAAAACTGTAATTGTTCTATTCCTATTATTTCTATTAAGCTTATAAAGGCATTTTGAACAATTTATGGCATATGGTGAATCATATTTTCTCATTTTTATATAAAGAAAAATTATTGTTTCCTACAAGAAGCTAAAGCAAGTGGTATTTTTAGAGTGAAAATGTGAATAATCAAGTTTTGAATAACATGATGCTAACTACTTTGGGCATCCTGCTTACAGTTAAACAAACAAATGTTGAGCTAGTTTAACCTCATGGTTTATGGTATCATCACACACCTCTTTCTTTGCTCTTGAACTGCTATATGTCCATGAAAGTTTACTCTGCTCTCTTTTCCTTGAGTTATTACATACTGAAAGGAGGATAGCATATAGTAGCTAGCATCATGATGCTGATACAGTCTCGCAAACTATTTTTTTTATCTTGGTATTTTTAGAGAAGTTAGATATTTTGAAAAATAAGTAAAGCCCTTGTGGTATTATCCTTTCCATTCCCAGTTATTAAATCAGTAGGTTTTCAAAGACAATGGACGATTGTTAATCCATATTCTACCTGAAGAAAGCCCATGCAAAATAAAGCAAGAAGCACCAGAGATGTTTCAGAAAAAAAGAAAAAAAAAAGAAAAAAAAAAAAGAAGGAAAAAAGGAACAGAAACTCCTTGCAGCCATTGGTTTTGATTTGCTGGTTTGAGTACTGGCAGTTTGATTCTAGAAGTAGTATCAAGTTGCAGTGACATGCAAAGCAGTAGGTCAGCACTGATGGGTATAAACTAGTGCCATTCTGTACATCTATTGGATTGCAAAGTGACACCCCCTTTTTTATTGCCTGTCTTTGAGTATTCTGTTTCTGGTAATGTTTTCTGCTTCTTCAGCCTAATTATGGGTTTGACTAAACTCAGCTGTGGTGGCAGGTAGATGGTTATCATAAAGTGTTACTCATTCTCTGCAGCACTATTAATCTAAGTAGGACGGATCTTAGATATCTAAAGTCTAAGTAGAACTTATTTTAGATATCTAAATCAGGGACCTCTACCTTTGAGCCTATCACTACTTCTTGATGACACCAAGCTGTGTTGTGTGGTCAGCACAGGCTGGAGAGGTGGGCCTGTGAAAACTTCTTGAAGTTCAACAAGGCCAAGTGCAAGGTCCTGTACCTGGGACAGGGCAATCCCAAGCACAAGTATAGGCTAGGTGGAGAATGGATTGAGAGCAGCCCTGAGGAGAAGGACTTAGGGGTATTGACTGAAGAGAAGCTCATGAGCTGATAATGTGCACTTGTAGCCCAGAAAGCCAACCATATTCTGGGTTGCATCAAAAGCAAGCATGGCCTGCAGGCCATGCTATGATTCTATGACTCTGAAGCTTTCCAGAAATTTAAATGCAACTCTTCTTTACTGTAGAAGTATTTTATATTCATTATTGTTAGAATGATAGCATATTTGATTCTTCTTCTTTTTTGTCTGTTCTTTGGCTGTTACCCAAATTGCTAGTAGATGGTTTTTCCTGGACGCATTGAGGAGAACAACAGGTACATGTCAAAATTAACATTGATTTGTAATGAATATAGTGTTTACTGATGGGAAAGACAGCATGAACAGAAAACAGTCCTGGCTACACTGGGATTCTTATGTATCATAGCATAAGCTACTGCTTCTGCTACTCCCCATCACTCTTTTACACAAGTTGATTTCTGAGCCACTCACACTTAACCATTAGAGTTTCCCTTCAACAAAAAGGGAAATTGAGTCCTTTGCAACCACAAATCTGTCAAAATTAATTACCACTGAACTTATGAGACTGTAACCTCTGGTACATTATTTCAACAAAATATTTAGAAATAAGTTTCATAAAAGTTGGCAATGTCCAGTCACAAATAAGATTCATTGTCATGTTGCATATTTATATAACATAGCAATCTCTCATGTAGCACTCATTTTCTAGAGAGAGAGCTTCTATAAGCAATTATTGGTGACCCTTTCTTGAATACACCAATCAAATTAGCCTTTCTCAGGAAAAAAAAGAAAGTGGAATTTTTTAACATTAAAAAGAAAAAAGAAGTAGTCTTAGAATAGAAAACCATAATGAGTGCCAGTAGTTCTTCCAGTGGGAATTATTCATGATTATGTCAACATTTCTCAGACAAATTCTAGTTCTGAGACAGAGAGAATGAGACCTACAGAACTAGGAGCAGAAATGTTCCTGTCTAATTATAGCCAATGACATATCTTCCAGGACAAAACCCCAAAGGAGGCATGTAAACCATTAAATATCTAGATATTGAAGATGATGAACCCATTATCTGTTTGAAAGACATTGATTTTATTCTGCTTAAGAATTTAGTAGACTCTCATAGTTTTTATACTCTTTTCTTGTTTGCCTTCACCCAGCTAAATGGTACAACAAGGAGAACAAAACTTAATCCTTGTTGGAGTTCAGAATTCAGAACTCCAGTAATTCAGAAACCTCCTTATAATTTAGGATTTGTTTTTGAGATTTCATATTCTCGGTATGAATCCTACAAATCCTAGCACTGGCAGTAGTTGTACCTTCTACCTTAAATACAAATAGGTTAAAACACAGGCTCAGTCCAGGAAGCAAGGATTAGAGCCCATGAGTCTCCCCCAGCTTAGTGCACTAATAATAGGCTGAAGTCTGTTACTCCCTCTTTGTAGAACAACTTTGATAATGAGAGCATAAAATTAATTTCCTCACTGCAAGAACTATGTGAACTTGTGGAAAGCCAGAAGATACACTACAGTGTGTACTCTATGAAACCAAAAAGTGTACATTATAAGTCTAACATTTTTTAACTTGTTTTGTGTAGAAGGGAGGAGTTACTGTGACTGCCTCTTGCATCTGCTTTTTGTCTTTTCTTCCCATCCATCTACTTGGTTTCAAATAGCATGATCAAAACAAGTATTCGAAGATGCAAACCATGAGTAGACAGGGGTCTTTTACAGACCCTTTCTTGGTCACTGATTCTCCAGGAAATTGATTGGATTTGAATACGCATGTCTCATCTTGTTTAAAACCAGTAGGTTTTCTAAGTCTGTGTTACAGGTTTTCATAAAATCATGGAATGATTTAGGTAGGAAGGGACCCTGAAGATCATCTAGTTCCAACCCTCCTGTCATAGACAGGGATACCACTCACTAGACCAGGTTACTCAAAACCCCATCCAACCTGGACCACATTCTTTCTGTGATGGGGCATCCGCAATATATCTGGACAATCTGTTACAGCGTCTCACCACACTCATGGTAAAGAATTTCTTCCAACATCTAATCTGAATCTCTCCTCATTTAGTTTAAAATCTCCTACCTTGCTTGGTCACTTGGTCTTTTAAAAAAATTGCTCTCCCTCTTTTCTATAAAGCCCCCTTTAGGAATAGCCTTAAGGAGGTCTCCACAGAGGCTTCTCCAGGCTGAACAACCAGAGGTCTTTCAGCCTGTCTTCATAGAAGCGGTCCTCTGATCATCTTTGCGGCCCTCCTCTGGACCCAATTTAATGAGTCCATATTTTTTCTGTGCTGAGGACTCAAGATGTGGAAGTAGTACTCCAAGTGGGGTCTCATGAGGGCAGAGTAAAGGAACAGAATCACCTCCTTTGACCAGCTGACTACACTTCTTTTGCTGCAGCCCAGGATACAGTTGGCTTTCTGGACTGCAAGCGCACACTGTTGGCTCTTGTCCAGCTTTTCATCCACCAAAATCCCTAAGTCCTTCCCTGTAGGGCTGCTCTTAATAACTTCTCCCAGTCTGTAGGATTGTTCCAAACCAGGTACAGCACCTTACATTTGGATTTGTTGAACCTTGTGAGATTCCTGTGGGTACCCTTCTTATTCAAGTCCTTCTGGATGGCATCTCTTTCTTCTGTTCTATCAACTGCACCACTCAGTTTGTGTCTGCTACACACCAGAACGGTGACTACTGCATCAGAACCACCTTGTCAGAGTACTTTGAGGGTGGAGGAGGTTGGCACAGTGGGGCCAGACCCCTCCCTCTGAATTTGACTTATTGCTGCTCTTACTTACTGCTTACGTTTACCTTTGTGGGGAGAGGGAAGTTCCTTGCTTCAAGATAACTGTGGCTGCTTGTAAAAAACTCCATGAAGGGGAAATGAGTAAGGAAAGCCCAACACTCTTTAGAGAAGCAAAAAAGTACTTTTCTCGAGAAAAGCTAAGTAGCTTTCTAGGTAAAGGCAAACCTCTCTCTCTCACTATGCCTGCCTTAGAGTAGGTTAGGGGTGTGTGTAATGCCTGTCTCGGGGTGGAGGGAGGAGTTTGCATGGTGGAGCTGGGCTCCTCAACTCATGCTAAACTTCGCTTGCTTGTGTTGCAAAAGCAAAGGAGAGTTCCCGTCCTAAGCGCAGTGTTGCTTGCAGCATGGTCCTTTGGTGGGTATAAAGAGCAGAGCTCATGGGCTGTTTAAAAGGGAGGTGGCAAGTTCTTTGTTCCAAATTGTTTGTTAAGTAAAGCCTGGTAAATGGAAACTGAGTGTCCTTTGTTGTTTGCAAACCACCCCTATACTGATGAGAGTAGTCAATGCAGTATCCTGCCACCTGCTATTAGTAATCAGAGATAGAATTACAAATCATTTTACATCCTTTCATGGCTAATAACCTAGAATGTTTTGAGTTTTCCCCCATGAGCTAAGATACTAGGTGCACGCCTGGACAAGAGATAGCAAGCCACTCAAGTGGAAAGAACTGCTTCCAGTTCCTGTGTGTGCCTGCACTTAGGAAATCTCTGAACAAAACAGTCGAGAATGCTAAAGTCAACTCCAGAAGCAAAAGATAGCTGCAACAGAATTAGAAACTGTAAAATGAATGCATCACCTTTTTGTGTTTACTAAAAGCAGTTTCTAGCATAAGACCATAATTATTTTGTGCCTTTAAGTTTTGTTTTGCTGCAATGTTGTTTCTATTTTCTAGTAACTACAATAAGTAAAATAGCCCTAAATAACTCAAGTATTTATGTGTTCCTTCCTACCTTCTCAGAGTGGGTAGCCCCTAGAGGGATGAAGACAAGGGATAACACAAACTGTTAGCAGCAGCAGAAAAGTTTTCCCCAGTTGTAAAAAGTTAATATTTTGAGTTATAACCACTAAAGTTTTTTGATAAGTTAGACTGAGTTGGTAGGAATTGTTTCACCTGTGGTAACAAGATCATTGTATATTACTGAATACCTCTTACATGTGATACACCCTCAATTTTCCCCTGAAACCTACTTGCTGGGATGGGTGAGGGTGGTGGGGCAGTGGTCTGGGATATGGGTATTTGGTTTAGATTAACACTTAGTGTGTTGTTATTAAGTAAGAAAAAGACATTTTGAAGTGCTGCATCTCACTGAAGACAGATGCTGTCCATGGATGGAGGTGAAGGAAATGTTCCAGCTGCTGCAATAGACAGACTGAGTTTGTAAACTCTCTCCCCACATTCTGAGTTACATCTCATTTGCAATTTTAGGACTGACGAGGTGAAAGATGGTGATTTGCATAGAACAGAGTTTCTATATTGGTAGAACTCCTAGTTTATGGTGATGGATATAACAATTACCCACTGAGTGCTTTTCTCTTTGTCCTGGACTTTTTCTTCTTCTGGCAGCTAGATTCTCCTATGGCTGACAATACAAGAATAAGAGAGATGCCTAAACCTGGTCCAAGTGGTTGTTCTGGTCACATGGGGTGGAATGTTACATGCCAGATCAGTTATTATTGGGTCATGTTATTGGGGTGTGTACCTGTGAGGGCGTGTGGGGTCAGGGCTAGGTTGGCCCTGCAGGTTCATGACAAGTCCCGCTGAGAGCACAGAGGTTGCAGCCACATGGCCAGGGGAGCCATGGCTGGACTGTGGGTTAAGGAAGGTGTACCTGGTAATTCCTTTGGAGACACTAATTAGTTGTGACACCCCTCACTTTCGCTGAGGGGACAGTGAATGGTCAGGGAACCAAAGGTCCTGCCCAGAGGGAGTGGCCACAGTGACCAGAGCAGTTAAGCAGGCACACATGAGGTCTCCATTGTGGACTCTTCTCTTTGAAGCTGTCAGCATGTGACCTTCTGAGGGGTAACTGTTCTTTTCCCCCTCTTTTTCTTTCTTTCTTCTTTCTTTTCTTAAATGCGCTTTCTTTATTCTTTTCTTCCTCTTGTGGGTGACTTTAACACTTATTTTCTCTAAGTTATAGGTACCTCACTTTAAGTGGCACAGAGTTTGTGTCTGCTAAGTGTAACAAAAGTTCTCTATAACAATGTTTGGTAATCCTGGTAATGTATTGTAAAGCTTTTGTGAAGTTTCATGTTATCTTTGTTAAACCTTTTTTCCCCAAACTTGTATGTCGCAGAATGCAGAAAATTGGATATTCTGTGAGACTCTGAACAATCCAAGTTTTGTGGTTCCCATGAAAGCCAGGTCTCTGTTTACATATTTCAAGAGAATGGTTCACAGCCTTGGAGCAGGACTTTATCTGCACCTGCTGATTAAGAAGAAACACCAAAGCCAGGACTGTTCAGATCAACTGAGCAGGGACAGTTTTAAGCTATCCAATCATTTTATATAATGATGTAACTGCAAGGCACAGATGATAAATACAAGGCTTGGTCTGGGAATAGAGGCTTTAGGTTTTTTTGATTCATTGACTGCATGAAGTGTGGGTGTGAGTTCTTGAGCCTTAAAGAAGCCCTTGCAGCCTTAACGGTGCTCTTGAATGAGCTCTCAGGTGAGCTTATAAACATATATATAATTTGGTTTTTTTTACTTGTATATTCTCACCTAATTAAAGAAATGTCTTCAAGAATAATGCGTAATTATTCATCCAGCTGTTAACTCAGGGTACCAGAGAACCAAAGGCTTTGCAAAGGTTTGTGTGGCTGACATCCACATAAAGTTGGACTGGGTTGTAACAGGTCTTCCCTTGTCATTCCATCACAGAAGGTCACCAGCTTGGTCAGGCACAATTTTCCCTTTGTGAACATGTATTGGCTTTCTTGGATAATCATCTTGCATGTATGTGCCTTAACCTTGTTTCCATAAGGATCTGCTCCATGGTCTTCCCAGGCACAGAGGTGAAGCTCACTGGTCAGTAGTTCCCTGGATCTTCCTTTCTTCCCTTCTTTAAAATAGAGAGATGTTTCCATTTTTCAGGTCACCGGGGACTTCACCTGACCATCATGACTTTTCAAATATGATAGAGTGTGGCTTGGCAACTTGGTCAGCCAGCTCCCTAAGAACCTGGGAAGCATGGCATGAAACCCTATAGACCTGTGCCTGTTCAGTTTAATCAAGCAATCTCAAATCTGCTTTTTGCTTATTGTAGCTGGGACTTTGCTCCTTCAGTCCCCACCGAGAAACTCAATGACTTGATGGACATGGGAATCCTGACTTCCAGTGAAAACTGAGGTGAAGAACTTGGTAAGTACCTCAGCCTTCTCCATATCTGCTCTCACCAGTTCTCCCTTCTTGTTTATGAAGCCTTTTCTGACCTATGCATTTGTAGAATACCTTCTTGTTACCGTGTTGGGTAACCCAGTATAAGGTGCCAAATTCTTCTCTTGAATTTTATTAGAAGGCAATGTGTTCATGATCATGTTGTCTTCCTCTTGCTCTGTGTCACTATGAACCATTTTTCTCTAATAAGAACTATTCTTGAGGTGGTAGACTCAGAGCACTGATTCTTGAATATGATTCTACATTTGATTTTTTTTTAACACTAAAAAAATGGTCCAAATTTTTATTAAATTTATGTAATTTCACATACATTTTAGTTGTTGACTAAAATGGTAAGAATATTGGAGTTTGTTACATTAATAAGCATAAATTTGATAATTTCTCTGTTAGGAAAAATTAAATGTTGTGAGGTATAATCCTTCCTTTCTGCTATTTTTGTAGGCAAGAGGGAGCTTGTATTTACAAGGCAACCAGTGTAACAGTTCTGAGCTTTGTCTCAGTATTGAGACACTGCTGAGATGCTGAAGATAATAAGATTACAGGATGTGATCACTGGTGTGACAGCAACTCATACAGACAAAATCAGCCTTTTTGCAGCCTAGCTCTCACCCATGCTGCCAGTGGAATAACTGTGATAATACAGAACTCAGAAAAGGGATGCAGAGCACAGATGGTGCATGGGACCAGTGGTTATGTGTCCCTTGAATTGTTTGGCCATAGTTAAACATTAATACTGCAGAAAGTAGAAATACTGTAGAGACTGTAAACACATATTAAATACATCTATGTAATGTACAACCACAGTTGTGCTTAAACTGTAGACAGTTTCTATTCAGAATATGAATACTTATCACAGTATGTTCAGTTCTTAGTCTTAACTCACAACTGTATAATATGACTGCCTAACTGTCATTTGTTTTTCCAGGTTTATGCCAACCTCAGTGCCCTCATCCTGGTCCCCAGTCTTACAGAAGTAAATTAACATTATGATATTAAGATCATTCAAGAAAAGGTGGGAAGAAAGGTGTATCCATCACCAACTTGAAGAACTAGGAAAACGGTGTTTTGTGCTTTTTCTCACCTCTCTGCCTCTCTGGGTCTGCAATAGTACTTCACAGAGATGTGTGATATGGTTTGGTAATGCCTTTAGTGCTTAGTATAATGCTCCTGAGAAGATGAAGCAAAAGTCATAGAAACAGTCAGGAGGGCTAGACAGGTGCCATAATTCTTAATGTTAATTTTCTCCAAGTGTGTAGATAAAACATCTACATTTTTTTTATTGTCTTAATGATTGTTATTATTTTTCTGCATGTATTTTTTACTATTTTATCAGTATCCCTGAATTGATTTTCAGTTCACAAATAGTTTAGCAAATTGTTTCTCTCCCTCTCTTCTTGCTCTTCACTGAAATCTCAGCTTTTTTAATCTTTCCAAAAGGGAGTAAGATTACCCACTTATGTTTATGGAGTCTGAAGGGACAGTCCAATGGAACTAAGCACTTGGTTAGATGAATTTATTTAACACACTTGAAGTGCATTATTATGGTGTGAAAGCAAAGAGATTAATTCTTCTCAGCTTGATGGTATTTCTTTTTCTCCGTGTGAGCAAAACCAAACACCTCTGAATGATGTATCAATTAAAAAGAAAACCTGAGCAAAAGTTGCAGATACTCAATTCCCCATCACTTTGAGCAAAGCCTTCTTTGTTCTGCCCTATTTCTCAGGAGAATTGAACAAATGGATATAGCCCAAGATAGAGACAGGAATAGAGAGGTCCTTTGTAAAGAAAATGAGGGAAAGCACATTCTAAGAACTTAAAATTTCTCATAGTGCTGAGAATGGAAAATGAGGGGTACAAAGCTAGGCAGAGAAGAAATGAACTTATTATAGAAAGATAATACAGGGAATTTTAGATTACTGAAGAGGGTTAAAAAGATTGTGTAAGAAGGAATGAAAAGGAAAGCAAAAAACTGAGGGTCAGCAACTGTTCTTGATTGAAAGAAAATGTTTGTCTGAAGACACATAAAGTCTCTGAAAGGCAGTAATGGCATAGGTGGTGCACACTGAACAAATGATATAAGTGGAGGAATGCAAAGCATTCTTGTCTGCAATGAGTTGAGGGAATGGACACAAAAAGGCAAGTAAGCCTTGTTTGTATGCTATCATATAGGTGCATGGGATTTCACTGCCTTGAAGAAGACTGCTTTCTAGTGGAAGTGACTGTAGCAGAGACACCAATGAGTGATTAGTCTTTTTCATTTTTTTGCTAGTTTAAATATAATTAAGAGTGGGTTTCTTTATTGATTTAACTTCTCTGCTGGGACAGTTTTTAGAAGACAAAGCATGGGTGTAAAGAAGAGTGACTGGACTATAAGATCACCTTAAAGCAGTTTGGGTAGGATGCATCTCAGAATGTATACTGGTTGTAGGTCACTGCTAATCCATTTTGGTATTTCAGCTGTATCACTTTACTCAGGTCAGCCCTTCTCAGGCTTACTTCCAACACAATATCTGATCTCCTTTCTAAAGTTATGTTTTTATCTCTAAGTTCCTCTGTGAACTGGGGAACTGGATAGAGAGCTGTCAAATCTCTGGATTCACATGTTCATATCTGAGCATCCAATCATGTTTGCAGTATCCCCTAAGATATTTAAATTTTGTATGTATATATGTGTATGTATATATATATGCACACACACTAACATATTTCATAGTCTTATAAAAGGCTGGATAAATACTTTTATATTACCTTGGATACTTTAATAATATCTTGGATAAAATGGTTGAGACACTATTTTCTCAAATGTCTAACACAAACACTCTATAAATGCTACCCATCCTTTCTTTGTCTTGAATGAAATCTTAAGCACACTTTCTTAGATTCATAAGATAGAGAAGAATGAGATTTTGTGTGTGTGTGTGTGTCTGTATTTCGTAGCTCAATCTTGTGAGAACAAGATCTTCATATGAATGAGGAGGGAGGAATGAAGAGGTAGGACAAGAGTATAGTATCCATACTGTTCTATAAACTTGTCTCTTCACCTGCCTTAAACATATTTTAAATAAAAGAAGATAGTTTTTCACAAACAGAACTGAGGAAAGAGTCTCTACTTAGGCTGTCCCTGAGGGAAACTATACATGATTGCAACTTCCATTAATTAGATAAATACATAAACACAAAGGAGAGAGGCACTGTAACTGTCCTAATCTATGGGAAAAAAAGTCAATCAAAGACTGTGCACTAAAATGCACCAGAAATTCCACACTTTGATCAAAGTTTCTCTTGTGAAGAAGTCTGATAAGACTAACAAAGATCAAGTTTAGGCCCTATAATAGTAGTAGAAGATGAAAACTCAAAATACATCCAGGTACAAAATCATTAATGACCAGGGTTCATTAGGCCTTCTGATTATGAAGGTACTTGTCTCAATTAAACAGCTGGTGATGGTCTAGATCACACTATCACATTATGCTCTGCATTAAGAAAGCTATGAGAAGTTCAATTCTCAGAAAACTGATGATGGGTCGTAATCTTCTTGAGAGTATTTTAAAAATAGCCAGAACTGAACTAACTCTCTGCTTACCAATAAAAACCAAAATAACACATTCATGAACTTTTTTTTCTCGGTGTTTATCCGCTTAGCAATTCATGGTAGGACTGTGGTTTGAATTTGGACTACTAGTGCATTAGGCTAATTTCCATCTGGCACAAGATTTTTAGTTTGCTTTGATGAACTAAGATTTTTTTTTTTCCCTGAAAAAAGGGATTATAAGTCCACCTGCTGCCATGGGATCCTTGTCCACTGCAACAGCAGGAAGTCAAGATGGGACATGGCCTACAACCACAATATTAAAATCATTAGTCACAAGGAGTGATTCCTGACTCCTCTACCACATGATGCTCAGTGATGTATCCGCTCTGCTCACAACTCACCTTTTCTTGAGCAAACTGATGTGACCTTTCCATGAAGCACTTGGTCTCTGGCTTCTCTGAACCCAAGATAAAAATTTCTTGTGTATGTTTGTGTGCATGTGTGTACACACGGGTGGGTAGGAGGCATAGTGGGTATGCTTCAGCTTGCAAAACATGGGTTTTTATGTAATGAAACTGATGCAAGTTATGCATACCTTATCAGATGGCACATGAGAGATGAGATTATTTGAGGATATAAAACTTCTGGCATTGTGCCAGAGGACTTTTTGGTAAGGATCATTTAAAAGCTTGTTCCACTGTACTTTATCTACTTTCTGGAACAAACCAGCCTCTCAGTAACCAGCCCAATCGTGTTTTGAAGGGAACAAGATGACTTGGTAAGTGGTGACTGGATGAATTAATATTTGTGCAGTGAGGATGAGAGAAGAGTAGGGGGATCTGTATCTGGTTTTGGCAGTGTAGAAACACTTATTAACTCTTAGTAAGTAAAGCAGAGACTGAATGACATGGTACTAAGTAGTTGCTTAAATCCACAAGACAAAACAGAGATCCTATACAGATCCACTGTTAAAACAACTACTGACATATGCTGTTCCCTCTTCTTTGTTTGACCATTGACTGAGAGCCAGCATAGCCAGAAGCATGCTTACAGTTAAAGAATAAAAAGTCCTGAAGGCCACCATTCAAACTAATGCACTGTCATGGTTTTTTTACTAGGATGGATACAACCAAAAATCCCACATTTTTTTATAGCTGCTTATTCAGCTTTTCAAGTAAGGGAGGATTTCTTTTT
>VXAU01000061.1:0-21770 GCA_013399695.1 Formicarius rufipectus | reverse complement strand
TAATTTTAATCAAAATAAGTATGTGTATTCAGATTAATTACATGGGTATACTTACCTCTTCTAATTGCTTTAAACTGTAGTTATTGAAGATTTATTTTTGGTAACCATTACAAAATTAATATAATTTCAACTTCTTTTTAAATACCATTTCATTTAATTTTCCTCATTCAAAATATTAGGTAATTTTTAGGTGTTAAGTAGACTGCTCATACCAAGTCATTCTTAGCAGTAAAAATGTAAAACTGTACTGCAAAGCCAAGAACAGGATGCAAAGAACACATACAAGAGCATGGTTTAAAACCCATTTAAATTTAGGTTAATTAAAAATAAAAATAAAAAATTGGGAAAAACTATGGAGAGGAAAGATTCACAACCTCAATTTCTCACAAAGAAAGATGACTCCTGTTAGAAACAGTTTCTGAATACATTAATAATAAAAGATTAAAAGTAACTTTTCTTCTTGTTATTTCCAGCAGGTTTTTGTGTATCCAAGTACTTAAGGAGTTAATCTTCTATTTCAGCACATCAACTTGTTGCTTCCATGCTTACTGTTTGAATAGCAAAATTTCCAGTCTCTGATGAGACTCTGGATTTAATTGCACTATATGCTCTCTGAACACAGAGCAGTGTCTTTAGTCCCACTGCTATAGGATATGGCAGGAATTAATGCTGCCTGGAATAAAAGCTGTTAGCTTCATACGTCAAGAAAGTTGTTGAAGACAAAAAAGAAGTATATCGGAAAGGGGATGTTATGGGACAATCCCAACTCTTATGTCAAATTGTAGCCTTGTTCAAAATACACAACCAACATGTTGCCTCAGGTAAAATACTCAGCTGAGTGCAATCTAATAAAACTTTAGATTCAGTTTATTATTTTTCTCCCTGAAGTTACTGTTAGTACTTGAGAAAGAGAAAACAAACAAACAAACAAAACCCAAAAGAAAACAAAAAACAACAAAAAAAGGCAAAAAAAAAAAAAAGCAAACAAGAGGAAGAAAAAAATGCCTGTATCTGTCCGACTGATTTTCCATACTCTACTGTACTCCCTTGCTTTTCTTTTATTCTATCTAGGCATTTTTAAGAGATGTATGTGGGTCACAGAATCACAGAATATTCTGATTTGGAAGGGTCCCACAAGGATCATTGAAACCAGTTCTTAAGTGAATGGCCCATACAGGGACAAAATCCACAATACATTAACTAACTGGGTTGTCCACTTTCCATGTGTTTTGGCCATGCTTAATAAGGTGCTCTGCTATCTACAGAATTATGTTTTCCATTGAAAAGCAACTTTGGCTTTAAAAAGATTCACCTAGAAAGCAACATCAAAAGAAGTCTAGTGGCTGGCCTGCAATTACAAAATCTGGAAATTCACAGTTAAAGGTAACAGCCATGAAACCTGAGTTCATCAGTACACTCTGTGGGTAGTCTTAAGGCAATGACAAAGCATAAGTAGGCAGCAGGGCTTTGATTTTTAGCTGTGCTGTCTAGTTTGTTTCAGTCAGCAAAGTAATACTCTTTTCATTAAATATTTAATTTGAATTTTCCATATTTAACTGCAATTTTTTTCAACTTGATAAAAAATCTTGTCTGCTTGGGGCCATTATCGTTGTACTATCATTTTGTGCTGAATCTGCTCATTCTATCTTTTTCTTCTTTATTCTCTCTCTCTTTTTTTTTTTCTTCTTCTTCTTTCTTCTTTCCTATGTCTTACTTTCTTTAGTTTTCATTCCCCTTACTTCTTTCCTTTCTTTCTTACCTTTTCTTTTGACTCGGCACTTATCTCTGTTTCCCCTGTTTCTTCTTCTCATTCTTCTCACTTTCTTATTCTGTTCCCTCCTTCTTCATTTGCTCTTAATAAGCTTTTGTAGACCCAAACATGATTTGAAATAAAGTATTAAAAAAATGCATGCATGAGGAGGGCATGTTCTCTGTTCAGTTCTATTTTAATTTTCTTCCTTTCTCTAGTGAAGTTACTAGACTCCTGCCTTGGACTTTATTGAAAAAGACTATTTGAAGGGAAGAAAGGAGAAAATAAGAAAACAGTTGATGTCAAGTCTCTTGATGACAACAGTTCTTTGTTACAGAAGAAAAAGATGGGAGCACAATAGAATATTAGGGCTAACCTGATTTATTTATCACAGCTTGAATTTCTCTGCTCATAACCTGCTAATTTGTTCTGTCTCCAGCAATATCAGTAATTCACAGAAGAAAGCAGATACAAAGGTGATTTTTTTAAAGTCATTTGGTGAATTTGTGAATGACTGTCTGTCAAAGGCTCCTTTTCATTCATACTAACAGTAATTTCTTCTGCATTAAGTAGTCCATTTGTATAAGTGGAGGTCATTAAAGCTCCTGTGAGAATCCGTGCAGTAGATTTGGATGAGTTCCACTTGGATATGTTGCTATTCCTGATGTCTAACATGTAATATTATTTCTGAAAAATGTTTACAGCAATGAGGATAAAGGAAGAAGGAGGGTATTGTCATACTTTCTCCAAGGTTTTACATAACTCTGATGAAGATTTACTTTATACACTGTATTTTATATTCATTAAAAAAAATCCCCCTATGTTTTTCTTCCCAGAATTCTCAGATGAAATTCAGTGCAATGTTTGTAGGCAGTTCCTTAAAATACTTAGCCTGAGGCTGAAAGAAGAAACAAATACATTTGAGGTTATTGTTATTTTTTTCTACTTCAGGGCTGAAAAGATCTCCAGTACCATTTATGTATTTTTGAAGAACCTAGCTTATCCCAAATTCCTCATATTTTGAGGGATATCTCATATTCTGCAACTTGGAAATCTTTCCCAGCTGGATATTGAGTACTCTGCATGGTACAAAATATCCTAGATGTCTGTCCTGGCATAAGAAAATTTGGAGGAACACCAACCATGACAATCTTCTTCTGAGTGTAAATGATAATAAATTTGACTGAAGATGTAACTGGGAACTAAAAAAAATAATTTTTTTTCATGTGTCTGAAAACTTCTCAGCTAGTGATGGATGAGAGCTCTAAAATAAATGCATGTATACAAATTACTTTAAACAGTGTCTTCTGTATTTAGTATTTAATCATACCAATGCACGTTTTCGTGTCCTGGAAAACTCATGTATGAAAACATTGTTATTCATGTTCCTCATGGTTTTGCCTAAAAACAATGTCAGCTTCCAAAGAGCTTGCCATCTAAGTAAATAAGAGATACAGGGAGTAATAAATACTAACATAGTCCCCTCATACTACTATAAAACTATGCTTTATGTACTGCTGCAGGTGACTTTGCAAGTTAAGACTCTCTGTACTTCATAGATAGACTATAGCATAATATTGAGTCTCCTAATCTCATGTTTTCATTCATCTTCATCTGCACTCTTTGATGTCTTCTTCCTTTTTCTACATTCTCCTCCTCAAAGAGATGTAGCAGTAAAATCCACTTTTATCTGTGCCATTACCAAATGGAATGACTTAGCAGTCTAAGAACAACTGACTTTCAGTATGTCTTAAGATCATAAATGTCTTTTAACATGTCCTTCTTGGCTATTCAGTCTAATTCTGCCTGATAAGTGTGCCTTAATCCCCTTTAGGGTTGAATCAAATGGTTTCAGAAATCTAGGTTTACTGGTGAAATCTGAACTTTTTTTCAAGTTGTGTAAGACACCGTTGTGTAAGCTCAGGGAAGGGATTCAAACAGCTCATTTTGTAATGCAAAAAAACAGCTCATAAAATTGCTTTTAGGAACAACCAGTTACACAAAGTGTCCATGTTTCTTCATTGTACAACAAAAATTTCCTTTGCGTTGTGTTAACATTAACATCTGAGCACAATATATTTGTTTAAATTATTTATTATTATTTAATTCTTACTGTTAAAAAGAAATGGTACATCAATTATATGAAATTATCACTGTCACATAAAATTCCCAGATATGTTTAGGAGTTAGGAGAGGCTGGGCACCTTTCACAGAAGTCTGGAGCCAAGCATGCTCTTTCAGGTGATTAAAGATTTTACCTAATATTCCTGTACTTATTTGGCTTTGTGTCAAAGAACAGATCTGGCCTCATTTATTTGGCTAATATAGGTATGACCCATGTGAACTAGCATGTGGTTTCCCTGCATATAGAGGTACACTGTTAGGTGGAACTATATGTAGACCTTCCTTCTAAGGTCTACTGTTATGTGTCTTTTGCCAAAGTTCCTGGAGCAGGTCTTGTGGACAAATAGGCCTGGCATAGAAAGACATCACAGTAATCCAGTTTTTCAACACAAAGCTGACAGTGGAGCAGCTTCTTACTGCTGCCTAATTTCTGCACAGTAGACAAGTATCTGGAGCAGTCAATACCAAGCAAGAGACATGAGTTCTAGACCTCCTCAAGCTTGTATTTCCACTGGACTAAATATTTCTAGTTGTATATGAAGGAAATCTCTGAAGGCATCTGCTCAGGGTGTGCTACTGTGTATGTAGAAATGATTTTCAGAGTCTAGAAAAAAATCCCAAAGTCTGAAGGAGAGTATAAGCCAGACCTAATGAGGAACACAGGATGAGGTGTCTGTATTCCCAAAAAAGACAGGTGTTTAAACATGTCTTGTTTGTAAATGACTGTTCCTGGCAATCATCTTGGTCAGCATAAATGCAAGGAGTGTCTTTCTCTTAGTTTTGACTACAAAGCTAAGTACATAATTCCAATATTTCATATGATCCTGTGGGTATGAAGCTTGTAGTTTTCAGTGCATTGTGGTGTTCTGATTCATTTAGTCACCTTGACCATCCAGCTTTAATTACTCTTAAATTGAATTTATCTTGTCTGCATTTGGTCAGAAGATTCACACCTCAGAAATGACAGTTCTCTTTAGTGTAAGAGAAATCTAACTTAGATTTAACTGTTCAAATATTACATATTTTAAGTGATGACAGTCCCTTTCTCTGAATATGACTACAGATGTCTAAAAACGATCTTAAAATGTAAAGAATAAAATCCATTTCTTGAACCTTCTGTGGCTATTTGGAAGATGTAGGCTATGAACATGTTGAATAAGCTGACACATTCATTTTCTCCAACTATTGGTATTCTTTCAGAAATGGTGCAGATCCTTTGTTTGCTCATAATCAAACAACTAAAAAGTTGAAATTCCTTTTAGATTTAATGGCTTTAATGTCATAGGATCTGAGGGTTTTTTGTGATATGAAAGTTGATTTCCTAAGATGGTGTAATACTCTGCATTAACTTAGTAATAGCTTGTTTGCAAACACAGGTGAATCTATAATTTTCATCATATTCATTAATAGAGTTTCAGTTGCTTAAAGACACCCTTAATTCAAAAAAAGCAGAGCAATTCTTATATTTTCTTTAGTAGATCAGAGAGAAAACGTTTCTAACCTCCCCATTCCTATTCCATGTACTTTTGTGGTATTAAAAGCTGCAGATCATGACCACAGAATAACTTCTGAGAAAAAAAATAAAATGGCAGTGACAATTTTGTTGCACAAGAGGCTCTTTAAAGTCGTAAGTTT
The DNA here is from genome assembly GCA_013399695.1 of Formicarius rufipectus. Taxonomy (NCBI): domain Eukaryota; kingdom Metazoa; phylum Chordata; class Aves; order Passeriformes; family Formicariidae; genus Formicarius; species Formicarius rufipectus. Next base: position 16,261 of record VXAU01000061.1, on the reverse strand, counting down.
CACACATCAGTGCTTAGAAGTGTAAACACAATTGTTCTGGTTAGAGCCAGAATTAATTTCTGCAGTGGCCAGGAGGGGTGATGGACAGGACATGGAGGTTATTCTATACCACTTCACGTCTTAGCTGGGGAGGAGAAAGGGAGTCTCTTCTGAGAAAGAAGAGATTCCTTCTGGTTGAGTAAATGTGGTGTCATCCTGAGCCAGAGGGAATGCTTCGGTAGCATGTGAATCACTCTCTTTTTTACATTTTTATTATTAATATTGTTACTGTTTGTTTTCTTTTCTCACTGTTTTTAGTAAACTGTGCTTTTCTCAACCTATGATCTTTACTTTTTGTGCCTCCGGTTCTCCTCTCCAGCCATCTGCAGGGGCAAGGAGAGAGGGGAAAAGGGGAGCAATCAGCAGCATGGTTTTAGTGGGAGCACTAAATTGGAGAATACCATTCCTAAACCATGACAGTGATGCTTACTTCAAAATGTTGTAACGAATATTTAGTATAATAACCAACATAGGACAACATTAACAATAATTAAATGATTAACTGAAATTTCTTATAATTGATTTTGCCTTCTACTTGTTGAGCTACAGAAAATTGCCTATAGTAATATGGAAAAGCAATAGAAGCACAGAGGGATTCCCGAAGGTGGAAACTTTTCCTCTTATTATCACTTTGCCCCATTCTTTACAATTTGTCCAAGGAGTTGGCATGTAAGCCTATCTATTTTGATAGCCTTATTTCAAACTTGAGTTACTGATGATGTTACTAGCCAATTCTCTCAAGCCCTACAGAGTGATAAGACTAATAGGAGAGAATGATGAATGAGTGTAGAGGCAAGACTCTAATTACAATTTTTAAAAAAAGGTTGTGAAAGGAGGAAAAGTAGTTCTTTGCCATCAGGGAAGGAAAGAAATATGAATGTCTTTGGATCATGCCGTTCAGATGACTTAAGGCAATTCATAACCAAATACTAAAATAGAATATACTGTCAGCAAACAGAAGTACAAGGTATGGTAACTGAAAACAGGTTTGCCAAGGTATCTTCCACAATTTAGTGGAGTAATAAACTGAATGTGTTAAACTGTATAGTATTCAGAAATATGGGTAAAGCAAACTGAGAGCATGCTACTGCTGTAAAGTAATCCTGCAAAGAAATGTAAGTCTCTTAAGTGCCATTGTGTTTACCAGGTTATTTTCTTGCCCTTTTGTTTTTTAAAGGTAGAGATCTGAGAACAAATGTATCTGGGCTTGACACTAAAATCCACAAAGGAAGTGTCCCACATATCTTTGTGTTTTGTCTTTATGGAATCACAGCCTTTTTATTGGCTAGTGCTCCTCCAGTCATGTAATAATGTTCAGTCATCAATGTCCATAGATCAAGTCATCCCTTCAAAACTAGTTTGATTTGGTGTAGATCTTCCATAGGCATGCTTGGTTGTACAGTGAGAGACTCCACAAATTTGATTGTATTAGTGTTTTTTCAAGAGTCCTCCAGTTAATATCCTGATGCTGTTGATCAAAAGAGGTCTGTATCCCAATTCAGTTTTGATTAAACTCTGGGTGCCAGGAAACAGTGTGTAGTCAGTTGTCTTCTAAAGGCAATGAAGCACAAATGAGATCTAATGTTGAACAAAGTACAGAGATAAAATATGAGCATATATAAGATCAAATTACCCTTTATAAGAGAAGCGGTATTACCTTTAAAGAATTCTCTAATTTCTAGCACTAAAAATAATATTTATCCACTTAAAGATACTTCAAAATACTGCTTGGGTAAAACATTATTTCTTATCCCCCACCTGGAAAAACACATGTAACACCAGAACAGAGACAAAAATGGTCACCTTTCCACATGATTTACCTCCCCCATGCCTGGAAAGCATGCAGAAACGGTTGGAGAGTCATCCCTGGCAGGAAATGGTAGATAGCTATGATGTGATCCCAGCAGATGCTTTCATGGTGCTGGAGTGAGGCTGCAGCACTGGCACAGGCAGTCAGAGCAGAGCTGCTGGACTCTCTAGGAGACTGGAAAGACTCAAAAGACAACTGTTGTATGCAGCAACGAGACTTGGTTGTTGCAATTTTGATGTTTATTGGTCAAAGTGGTGGTTGTGGTCCTGTAGAAGTGATGAGTGCAGCCTGGGTCCATTGAGGAGGTGGTGGAAGCCCCAAAACTCATAACCATATATGCCCAGGTTCAGGTGGGAACACTTCCTGTACCTTCCTAGGATGGGGAGTTTTACAGTGGATGATGGAAATCATCCAGTCAGGAAATACTTTGAGAGTCTTTGACACCTTTTAAGATGTTGCAGCTGTCTCTTATGTCAGTGTAACTGAGTCCATCATGGCCCATTATGGTTCATCAGCTAAAGATAAATACCTTCAGGCTGGGTGTGAATGTTCCATGGAGTTGTCAGACCCGAATCATCTGTTTAAGGAAAAAGAAACACAACCCACTTCACAGGATTTGCTTCTTTCCTTGTTTTGTTCAACGCCCAGCTTGTAGCCTGAATGGCCACTGCATATTGTTAGCAAAGCATACTGCTGATTGAGCCATCAGCAACAATGGTCCAGTCTCTCACAGCACCTGGGCAGTCACTGCAGCTTTTCAAATGTTCAGTGTCTTTAAAGAAGGTAAAACACCAAAAAGCCAAAAAGGAGTGTTTGGAATAAAAATAAAAAGAAAAGGTGGATACCAGAATTTTTGTGTAACTCAGGACAAAGATTTGCAGCTAAAATATCTAAGAATAGAAAAGGGTTGTGTGTATGTGGGATGCACATATACTAGGAAAGCATCCTTCTTGAATACAGTGTCATTGTAGGTTTTAATATTAATAATATGATGTAAATGTCAGCAACGTGGATGTAGTCTGTATTTGATATTGGCCCTTTATGGTCTGTGTTCAGAGAAAGGAGATAGTTCTTGTTAAGTTGCCATGGCAATAGGTAGTGTAGAAGAGCTGCAGGTAGAAAAATGAAAGCAGAGCCAGGGTGTGATTCACCTGATTCACTATATTAATCTAGAGCCATCCGGATGCACAGGGTACTCCTAATCTCCAGCTATTGCATCAGAAAGGCATGGGATTCTCATGTGCTCTGGTTCTCAAATTCATATTTATACCTCAGGTACCTTAGAGTAACTCAGATAGTATGAAATAATGTATATTTACGCAAATTAATCACTTTATCAGACTCCTTCGCTTCTTTTGTTTTTTTAGGAAGATTTACGTATGCCTGTTCTATTCTTTATAGCTGAACTTCTCTTTTCAAGTGAATGTCTTTCTGAAATGTTCTGCTGTCTCCATCATCTCCCATTGCTTTTTATCTGAAAGGCTTGCATTTCTGTGCAGGCTGAAGATTCTGAACTTCATTGTGTACACCCTGATCTACTACATAACTGGCCATTACTACCAGACAATGTCTGAAAGCTGTACTTCTGTCATCTTTGCAGATGAACAGTGCACCAAATTGGTGTCTTTAGAGGTGAATCCACAGAATAAGCTAGAATTCCATAAATATAGCATAACTTAATGCTTTTGTACAACTGATGAATTTTAAACATGCTTTGTATGTGCTTTCATGGTGATCTTGGGATTTAAGTGTGTAACATACACACATTCCTTTTCTTCTCTTTTCAGTTCTTGCTACCATCCCTTTTATTCCACCATCTGCCTAATTTGTAGGATATTTCACTGTCTAAGCACACTAACAAAAATTTCACACATTTTCATGTCTTTAATGGAAGGAAAGTAAAACATGAATATTGCTATATTAAAATGACTATAGGAGTGAAAAAAATCCTATATTTTTACAATTGTAAATCAAAAAGCACACACAGCTATGGATTCTTGACTTCTTCAATTGAACCAGTAATTTTATTGAGTTTTGTTCATAATTACAGATGAAATTCAGGCTCTGATGTAGTCACTTAATGCATGAGGTCTCAAGGAGTCAGCCTGTTATAATGTATGAATGACAAGATTCTATCACTGCCAACTATTCTACATGGGCCTTGTTATACATGGATATGGGACTACATCCATGTCTAACAATTTGTCCTGACACTCAAAAATCTAGTCAGATATTGACATCAGATTCATGTATAACAAGACTTTTGATTGACAGCTGAGCAACTGCTCAGGACACAACAAAACCGCACTGTTTTTAAAAGCTAACACTGACAGCCAAGAATCTGGCTTTTCTGTAACATTTGCCCACGTCTATAGTGTCTTGTATATTTAATTTTATATATTAGAAAAAACTCTTCAAATTGGTAGTATTACAAAGATTAGATTTAACTTCTTTATGAAATTTTAAAGATAAGAACTGGTGTAGCTATCTTAACAAATACTATAGTAAAACCATGCTTGGTGGCTTCAATTTTGTTTCAGACATATAGAATACCAAAAACAGCAGGGAGAAAGTGAAAAGGCTGAGGGGCCTTAAGGTGATGTGTGTAATAGAAACACATTAGACATGAAGTTTTAGAACCTGGGTATTACCATTAAAAATTCTCAGCAGAAACCACCACTGAGATTTTTGAAGTTTGTCCATAATGAGTCTCATAATTTCTGCTTGCTTAGCTCTTACAGTACTTATGATATTCTGAAGAAGCTTTCTGGATTCTAGTGATCAGTAAGAGGAAAAGGAGAGGAGATCAGTGTCAGCTTCACTAAGCTTTCAGCAGGCCTGTGCAAAGAACATCATTGCAGCTATGAGACAGAGGAAATCAGAAAGAACATAAACTAAAGAGATTAGGCATTCATCATTGAAAGTACCACAGCACCCAAATAATTCAATGTGTATCATCAGCAACAGAGAATTACTCAGGCACCATCAGTAATTGAAAGCAACCAAAATATGGCTCAGAATTTTATTGCAGAAATGCTGTCAACAGTACAACTACAGTTTTGTATTTACCTTTTAAAATCAACAGCTAATGCTGTGTGTTTTAGGTCACACTAAAGTCCCTAGCTGTGGAATTGAAAGAGGGCTAACAAACAGTTTTACAGGTCAACACTAGAGATTGAAGTGCAAGGGAAATGGCTGATGCAATCCATTAAATTAGATTAATTACGATCATCACTTTAAGACAAATGGGAATCTTACTACTGATGTCAATTGGCTGGGGTTCAAGCTCTAAGGGTTCTCACCTACTTCGAAGGTTGCCTTCCCTCCTTTACTCCAACTGCTTTGAATTAATTCGATGACCCAAGGCATCCACTGCAAGGATACAAAATACCCGTTAATATAGCTTAACTGGTTGGTTAAGTCAGGTTTATGGCTCCTTTGTGTTACTCAACTATTGCAAAGCATCCAGAACGTATAAAGGCTAAAAGCTATAGAGACCGATTTTAAACACATATAACACATATGCACCATTTCTCCTGTGCTTATCTTCAATTTATTCAGCATCCTAAGCCACTTAAAAAACATTAATTGAACATTACAATAGTCCTGCATGCATTTTATTTGGAAGGGCTTTATATCTGTTTCATGCTTCAGTGAGCAGTTGTGCAAGGACAAGACAGCTTGCTTGGTTAATTCTGTATTTGCAATTATATTTCCCTAATGTTGGTTTCCAATTACTGTCACTACTCAAATAAACAGCTAAATAGACAGCGTGACTGGTAAAGAGAGATGTCCACAAACACAAACAAATAGAAATGGATGCATAATTGTACATATACATTTCCCTTTCAAAATATCAGATTCCGTGTTGGAATCTGAATAAATACAAAGTCAGAAAATTATAGAACTGTAGAGCTTGGAGCAAAATCCAGTTTAAACTACTGAAAGCCTGCTTTCAGCTTTATTAATGAGGTTTGATGCTGTTATGAAACACTAATCATTGATGGCAATATGAGTTACATTTGTCTCCCTCAGCTACATGTGCCCCAGGACAGGGGAAAAGTAGGAAAAAACTCTTTGCCAGTGTGAGGATTTTTGTGTGCTGTTTGTGTTTTATTCAATACAATCCATTATTAATTCCTATGATCCTAAAACCTCCAGCAATGTTGAAACCAACACTTTCAACTGCAGCCTGAGCTGTGGTATCTATTGAGATCTTTAAAATTGCTCCATTTTAAACCACTCTCAAAACAGAGAATCTGGTAGATCTCCCTAGTCTGTGCATATTTCTGTGAAAAGACTTACTTTCAAAGAATAGCATTTTTTTCCCTCTGAGTTGAGGGTAGATTCAGCCTGAGAGCAGATACTTCAGAGGTTTCCAACCACAATCACATGTGACTTAGGCTGAATTTCAGGTCATAGTTTGAACAAAGAAAGAAACTTTCAGATTCTGAGAATTTTAGTTATTTAAAATTATAGATTTTATAAATCTATTAATTATTATTTTAAAATCACAATTTGGTCTGGGTACAGTGGAAAAGTGCACATTTTTATTTGGAACATTGAGAGTGGTGAGTGCAATTAAACGTACTCAGCTATCCCAAAACTCAAAATCNTTTAAAAATTGAATAAAACTCAAGACACATTAATATGGACTCATTTATACAGAGCTGATGTATTACAAATAGAAGGAAACTCTATTGCACAACCCAAACAAGTTCTTTTGGATCTTTTTGCTGCACCTTGGAGCACCCTGATGTAGCAAGGACAGTTAACATTTTTTATATAGCTTTTATGTTTTCCAAATCCTGGAATACAAACAGATGCATTCCAGAATGTTGTCACAGTCTTACTTTATTTAGAATTTCTTTAGTTCTTCTGTTCTTTTGGGTTTTCTCTTTCATTTTCTTGGGTTATAACATCTGTCACATCTGTTTTATGGGTTTGTTTGTCTACAGAAAATGGAAAAAGTAATGATTGTGCCAAGAGACCTCTTTTTCTACCAATATCTATGTATCATTTTATATGACCATGAAGAATGGCCATTCATGACTTGCTTACAGTGGAGACAACGTGCCTGGTGCTGATATCAGTTACACTGATGTAAACCAAAGGAAGTTTCACTGTATTTCACCAGAGTAAAATTAAAGTAAGATAAAGGAAAAGCTTTTCAAAATTAGACAGGATATAAAAAAGGAGTTTGTGAAAGGTCAAACATTTTTAATAAATAATTTGAAATTAGTTTTAAATCTCTATTATTTCTCCTAAAAATGTTCTAGTTGGCCATAAGGGGAATAACACACTCTAGGCCTATCACTTACTTTGGCAATACCAGATTTCTCATGCCTCACTATGTATCCAAGCTGTGTAGTTTCCTCACAACAGCTGCACATGCTGTCTCGAGTTATTAACTCCAGTAGGAAGCCTGAGTTGCTGCCGAGTAGCTTCCTCTCCTACAGGGTTTCTGCACTGGTTTGTTGGGCTCCTGCATGGAAAGTGGATGGTTTAGAAGAAACCATCCTCTTAATAAGGACTCTTGAGAAGCATGATTCAGATACCAAAAAATTATTTTGCTTCTCATCTTGTTCCAGGCTGTGTTTGGGTAGTAGAAAGAAAACAAATTTGAGGGGGAAAAATGTAATTATCAAATCATCTTTTGTTTTGGTCACTGTGACCTACAATGGGTTTTATGTGAAATTTCTGTCTGTATATTGTATATCAGTATAATGGCATCGGTATAACTTCTATAGTTTTGCTTGATAACTTCTGAGAATAAATATTTACTTTTGGGGTATTTAGATACTACAGTGATGGGTGTTTACATGACCTGATATGCATGTTCAGTATGTAAAATTTACGAGCTGAGCTGTATATCTGGCCATCATGTTGTGCAGTGGATGACCTGATTTTCAGTAGCTGAAGAACAGTATGATGGAAATACAGGAGTAAAATATTGTCTTAAGAGACAATGATAATAGTTTAAAATGATAAAGAAGTCAATGAAGTAACCTATAAGGTAGTTTAATTTCTTCACTACTTCTTCATGAGAAAACTTACATTCAGTCAGTTTTGGAAGGGATCTACGTTCTTTCCTAAATGTGAGAAAGAGAAAAGTACACAGTAGATGTAATAGCTTCCTTGTGTATTTTGCGAGCACTGGGTGGACTGCCTATTGCCAAGGCACTTTATTTCTAACTTTCTAGCCACAGGACACAGGCCAAATAGGCACAGGATCAGGTCTATGACCAGGGATATTCCCAAAACCATCGATACTTTCAAACATGAAATTTATTCCACCTTTTCCATGGAATATATAGTTAACATCTTCCTCTACAGTGTGTGAATCAGGTATTTTGAAAATACCTATTTTCATTAGTGAAAGGACTTCTTTTTTTTTGTATTTCAAAATGTCTTTCCCTCTCCTTCACTTACTGTTGTTCATGCAATGTGCTCACTTAATGGAATTTATATGCACAATTAAAAAACAACTTTCTCAATCCTCCTTTGTCTTTCTATCTCAAATAACTTTTGACATATGAGTCTTCTGTGGAGATGCAGACAAGGTGGCTCAGTGAATGTTTCTCACTGTTGTCTTAATCCAGGTGAAAAAAACCCTTTTCCCAAAACTATTTGTGCTGGAATGAATGCTCTCAGTAGTACAATTCTGAAAAGAAAACCAAAGGGTCCTGGAATAAAATATATGCAGGAAAATCTTAGGCAAGGACACCTGTGTCTTAGAGTGAGATGTGAAGGATTTTTAAAAAGTAGATTTTAATTAAATCTCAGAATAATTTTGACCTGCCTATTCAATGGAATTTCATTAATCTTTTATTGTTAAATTGATGGCAAAATGTAATTGACAAAATTCTGGTCTCGTGAAATTCAATAACTAGCCCTTCACCAATTTCAGTGAGTTGAAATTTTCAAATGGCCTGTGTATGGTGATTTCTTGGTCATTTAAATTTAAAAATATCTTGCTGTATACTTTGTGTTAGAATGTTTCTGAACTTTTACATTGGAATTTGTATTTAAAAATGGGAAACAAAACTACCTGCTGTATTTTGTTTGTCTCCAAAGCAATGGAGAGAGGTCTGGCTTTATTGACTTTTTCATTCTATTTTATAGATTGGAAATAAGAACAGAAAGGGGCTCTGCCTGTCTAGTCAACACTGAAAAGATTTTATTTGCTCCCTTGGCTTGGGATATGTTAAGAATTAGAGAGCCCATAGAAATGACTGGAACTCAAAGGTAAAAGACTGCTGAAGTCAGCAAATACTACAGATCCTGGTGTATCTACTTTTAGCTCCTGAGAAAGGAAGACTTTTTTATCTCTGCAATCATCACGACTATTGTTATGTAGCCATCTCTATACTGTTTGGTGGTTTCTTGCCTAACTTTTTCAATTAAAAAAAATGTATAGGAATGTATAGTGAAATTTTGCTATATCATTTAGGGGCTGCATTAATGTAATTTAGGTAAGCATTTGGGAAAACTATAATGGTGGAAAGAGAGAAGAGGTGTCTGATTCTAGAGTGAATACAATGAATTTTTTGATCAAACTCATGTATATAAGATTCAATTATATATTATGCAATGTTCTGGACAATTCTTTTCAGGCTTTAAAAGTCTTATGATTGACTGTTGAGGTTTAAATGTTGCAGACACGAATACAACAATCAAACTCTGTAAAAAATTGAATTATATTGCTTAATAAAATTACATAAATTTTTGCAAATTTCACTCTTTTGTGTAGCTTCTTAAAAACTGTAGAGAAATTTCAGGAATAACAGAGGCAGAAAGTAGTGTTAATTCTATCAGATTTCTAAAGGAGTCATTCCTTTAGAAAGTTTTGATGGTATGCTTTCACTATTATTAAAAATCAATTATTCCTTTGTCTGGAAGGAAATAATGACCGTAATGTGATTACTATGTCAATATTAGTCATGAGTTAAGTTTAGAAACATGTAGAAATGCAAATTATTATTATTATATACAGAGTATTCATCCTGCAACTAATGAATATTCACTAGATTCTTGTAAACTAACTTAATTGCCCAAAAAGCCACAGATGGATTTCACTTGACCCTGAACTTTAAACTCTTAGCTGCTCCTTTGCCTGATAGCAAAGTGATAATTCAATTATTTGTGTACCGAAGCAGAAAAAGGTTGATCCTCCTATAATAGGACCATGAGGTGCATAACATGGAAAAATTGAAAGAGTTTTGGAAGAAGTCCATTGCATTTTTAGTGCTCTGTCTAAGGAGTGTAGGAGTCTTTTAAGCATAACACTAAAGTATTAGTTCTAAGGGAATGGAGGAAAAGAAAATACAGAAAATAACCATGATGGAAATAGAGTAAAAAAGGCCCTTTACTTAGGCTTAAACCAAGATATTATAGTTTTACTTTCATTCTCTGCTTAAAACAAAATCCTTCAAATCAATGGATATGTGCATGCATAAGAAAGGAGTCAAAAGTTATAAAAGGAGGTCTCTTAATATGATTTTCTATTTAACAGTGAGTCAAAAGTCTGACAAGTGAAATGCCCAAATGCTGCGAGCTCTAGCTAAGAGATACACATGATAAATAGAGCCTGTGTCATAAGAACTCTTAGGAAAACTGGAAATTTCATCTGTACTTTCTGTATTTTCATATCTTTAATATGCACCTGTTTTTTGTATTTGTGGACTTGATTAGAATTTATTTTTTTAAGTTTAACTTAATTTTTCTTCAACAGCAATGCTTGTGGAAATTTTTCCCATCCCCTGCTTCAATCTTCCCTGCTTGATCTTTTCAAAGGATTATTTTTCCACTAAAGCAATTTCTATAACATGGTCCAAGCCTAGCTTGACCAGAAAGAAAGGTGGTTTACAGCACAGGGAACAAAAAGCAGAGACTGCAAGAGTCTGCAAACTCCTTCATGAGATTACAGGACTCCTTTCCTGCTTTAATGAAAAAATTTGGGAGACATCCAGACTCACTCTTCTCTTTCTTGTGTTTTAATCATTATGAGAACTGATAAAACTACATTTCAATCCGGTGATAAAAAACAAAATATCTGTCTTTTTATCCATGTACTTAAATATTTTTATTGTTTTCATAAGTCTTCCTTGTTTCTATGTGATCTACTGAGAGTGGCAAAGAGAACAAGGCACCTGAAATACAATTGTCAATTCTTAACGCTAGGGAACAAAACTTCTATTTTGGGAGGGGTGCAAGTGTCAAAAATGCTTTTCTCACCATTTGCACTAGAAGGAATTAAGACAGTAAAGCTGGGGCTTAATAAAAATCAGGATGAGACTGTCAACCTCCTTGTCATTATTTGTATCCTAGAGCAGGGGTCTCGCTGTTTGCCTGCTCCCGAGAGGAAAATTAAAGATTGCTGTCTTTTCCAGATTTGGAGATGGAGAGAAGTTTAGAAAGCAAGTGTTGATGCTTTCCCTTTTAAAGCTGTGTGGCTCACAAATGGCATGATTCCAGGCACTCTGCTGAAAATACAGTACAGATCGCACGCATCATCAGAAAATAAAAGGTAATAAAACTCCTGGATTTGTACCAGAAACTTCACATGACTAGTAACAGGAAGAGGTTTTTAAAAAAACACCCAACGACTTTATCCAAGCAGAGACAGTGTTCATCCACATTTGGGAAAAATGTATCAGTTCTGTATCTGAAAAGCTCTATCAGAAAGACTGGCTTGTCCAGGAAATCCTTGCTTTCTCAACAGCTTTGTACAAACCTTGCCTATAGACCAGGGTTAATTAGAACTGATAGGAGATGACTTCATTACTAAATAAAGTGTTCCCTTTTCTGTCCAGTTTAAGACCTCTTCTATAGGTGAAAAAGATGCTTAATTTTGACAAATTTTTACTGAAAGCAGATATGAGAAATCATGTTGAAAAACATGAAAAAGTGTTTGCCTAAATCAGTAAGTTTCAATTATACTGCATCTTTTGCTTTAGAAAAACAAATGTAGAAATATAAGAATAATGATTGCTGATGGAAATATTTTAAGAAAAAATGTCACTAAATTCTATAGATCATGTTGAGTTTTCTAGTAGGTGGACAGAACTTCAATTGTCTTCAAGGAAAATTGCAGTAATGTAAAAATAAGTATTGCCATATATGTCACTTACCTTTAAAACCAGCAAATTACTTAAAAAAAAAAAATTTGGATTATTTGATGCTGATTTTGAAGATACATATAGTGTTCTGGTCGATAATTAATGTAGAGGTGTTTATTAAATCAGGGGTTTCAAAAAAGACACTCTGACCTGCAGCTAAAACAGTTGTGATTCCTTATACTTGCAGATGACAAGATGCCTCCTGAAATTATTTCTTTTGTAGTGTCTTCACAAAGTGATACTATTCTCTCTGCAGGCAAATAAGAAAGAAAGAAAGGGAAAAAAAAAAAAAAGAAAGAAAAAAAAAGAAAAGCAAACTCCCAAGTAATGTTTCAAGGCCAAAGAATGCATCTTTTTCCCAAAGTAGCAAAATCCCCTCTGCTTAGTCTATTACACTTACAAGTTTAAAGACAGAATTTGTAGGGAGGGATGCTAAGAGGTCTTCTCTTTTCTTATTCCAAAGAAATTAGGGCTCCTAATAGAGGAGAAAAGATACCTTTTTCATTATTGATGGTGCCAACAGGATGTTTGATATTCAATTTGGAGCATATGACTTATCAAAAATGACAGAGGACTCGCTCCAGATTGCCTCACACACCATGTGACTTAATCCCACTGGTTACTTGTCGACTGTGTTGTATGGCAGAAAAAAATATTCTAGTCTTTCACCAACCTCTCTCTTATCAGAATTCTGAAGAGTTACCCTAATAAAATCCACAACATGATGAGTTATGAATTAAGATTAAAATTAGCTAATATAACTTGCAGTAATTCCCAAGGATGTATCATTTCAGTCAGGGTGGGACATCACAAAAGGAAAAATGGTGAGACTAGGAATAAAATGATTTACACTGGCTCTTTTCCATCTTATGCAGTCTGCTTAGAATTACTTCTGGACTGGGATGCATCCAGATGGGCCAACATACTCTATGGCCAGGTTGTATGGGGAGAAAATACTGGGAAAAAAAAAGGAAAAAAAAAAAGTATCATGTATTGTGCCATTTTGTGCCCTCTAGCACATTTGCAAAGCATTAGAGTTGCTAATGACTACAATTTCCTTCTTTCAATGAAAGCTAAAGTAATCTAAATGACTCAAACTAGAAGAGTAGATAAATTGTAAAGTTAGAAGATAGTTCTATGTTTTGGCCAAAAACATTGTCTAGGTGGAGTATAAAAGCTTTCTTAGCTTAGTTGATTTGTTGTGTTGTTAGTTAAGATGCTGGACTAAGTGGAGGGTATATATCTACCCAGATGTTCCATCACTGTTTTATTACCACAGAAATTTCCCCCCAAATATCATAAATATCATGTCATGTCTATATAAGTCATATCTAGATCAAGGATTCTTGATGAAATTAAAAAAAGATAAAATGTTGCTGAAAATATTGTGCTTTTTATTCTTTTTTTTTTTTTTTTCCTTATAGGAAAAATCTAAATGAAAGTTTTAATGTCTGATTGTATTCGTATTATTTTGATTGTTCTAAGATCAAAGGAACAGTACTTCATTCCTAATAAGATTTAAATTAATCCATGGCATGTATTCCCAGTCTGGACTAAAATTCTCAAAATGTATTCTTGCAATTTCTACCAAATCACCCAGTGCTTTGAGGAAGCTTGTCTATGATGTGCCTATAACGATAAGGTGAGGCAATAAAGGGAAAAGAAAGATTAGGTGCCACTGTATTTTAGGTAGACAAAAGTTTCTTTATTTCCAGGTTGAGTTGTCAACAAAATTTACCTACTTGAAGTGTACAAAGCATCAAGTCATTGTTAAATATCCCATAATATTGTTACCTCAACACAAATGGCTACCCTTTTTTTCCCAGTGTTTCTTTTGAGTCCATAAAGCAGTTTTATTTGGTTAATGCAAATATACCTCTGTTTGAAGTTGGATTAATGTCATATCTACCTGTAGCAGTTGCCTTAAGACTAGTGCTTTCTCCATTTTAACTGTTTACTTCTGCAGCCTTTCATATGAAGAAAAAGTCTACCCTCCTGATCTGCTTCTAACTGCTGTTATTTGGCCCAGCTATCTTACTTTTGCTTATTATGCTTAAACCAGTTTATAACATTTGGCAATTCTAAAATCCCATACTCCAGTTCCCTTCTTATAAAGTCTTCAGCAAAAGGTCTGTGGTATCTAATATCTGACCTTAATTTTCCCACTCAAGACTTATGGGAAAAACCAATGAGAACATTTCATTTATTCAGTTTCCAATGGAAGCATTTCCTTTCATCACTCCTGCTCTCTGTTCAGCAACCAATAATTACTCTCGTCACTCTAGTCATTGCTCACAACAAAACCTCAATTTTATTTTCAGTACAGTTCTAGTGATAGTACAGATATTGTTTTCCTTTGTTTAGCTAACAACACTCTTTTTGTTGCTTTCTGCTTTCCTTCTAGACTTTAGTTGACCTTTTATCACCACGGACCACAACATGTTTTTGCCCCATTTCCACAGCCATCTATTTTTCTCTTTTCTCACATACATAAATAAGTAAATAAACAAAAACAACAACAAAGGCCCCAACTATTTTGTTCTGATCCTCCCCTCAAATATTTCTCTCCAGAATTGCCCTTTCATATTTCACCATTTAGGTTTTGTTTGGTTTTGGTTGGTTGGTTGGTTTTGTTTTATTTGTTTGTTTGTGTGTTTTTGTTTGTTTTTTGTTTGTTTGTTTGTTTTTGTTTTTGTTTTGTTTGTGGTTTTTTTTGTTTGTTTTTTGTTTGTTTGTTTTTTTTGTTTTGTTTTGTTTTGGTTTTTTTTTTTTTTTTTTTTCTAATTCATCAGTACTTCTTCCCTTACCTCACCTTGGAAGGAGATCATTGCGATCCTTAGGATCTTCTCCTAAGGTTTCAGACTTTGGTGCCACTTGGTAGTACATATTTCTTTCAGTTTCGGTCCTGATCTCCTGTTTCAAAGACTGAATCTGGGTTTAGTACTTATGGCATCCCTATCCTACCACATCCTCAATAACAAAGTGGAAAACTGCATAAATTATGCCTAAATAATAATACAGAATAAGTGCATTTAGTGCTTTTGCCTGTCGGAAAGTGGGATGTCAGATGCCAGAGAAGGCTGTAGACAGATTTTTTACCTTCCTTCACATTCAAGAGCTTAAAACAGTTCTTCCTAAACAAACAAACAAACAAACAAACAAACAACATAACATGCTGAACAGATTACTTTCATAGTTCTTCATAATTCAAACAGCTTCTGTTTGAAGGGGACTTCTCTTATGGACATCCACTGTATTATCCAATTTTAAGAAGACCTGACTAACCATGAATAGAGGCAGTTTCTAACTGGATTGCCAAATCAGCCAAATATTCTCATATGATGGATCTAAGTATTTACATGACTCAGACAGTGGTACCAATGATTATCTTCTGTTGAGGCTGTTGGAGGAAATAATTTACAGTGTATTGAGACACAGAAAGGAAAATAATTAGATCAAAAATAAGGATTTGATAAATTTCCACTTTAACTTGTCTTCCCAGGGGCAAAGTGGGATTCAGACTTCAGAGTCAGATGTCTTCCCATATAGGACCTGGAGTCAGCTAAGCAACTCAGAATTGAATCCAGGAAACCTCTGGGGTGCCTGAGGAGCTACCCTGATATAAACATGGGAATTAGTGATGACAGGTCTATATCTAACAGCCTGACCATCTCTGAAGTCTGATGGCTGACTGAAAGCTCATTGGAAGATGCCTCCAGCCACTTATGATCCCTGACACTGTACCCTGCCTAGAAGGTAAGTTGCTTACTTACAGCTTCTCTTCAAAGCATGAGACAAGATTCTCCCCAATGGTAATGAAAAAGGTGCTGCAATTGTCCAGTTTGGTAGGATTGTCTAACAGACATTTATAAACTGAGAATTATCTAGGTATATACAGGGTTCTTTGAGCCAGAAAGAAGCAGACTCACATCTCCCTTTCTTCGCTTCAGGCAATTATATACAGTTAACTAAACAAGATTGCCTCCCTGTCATGTTCAAGTGGTTTCAAGATCTATGGAGGCACAAATTGAAACATATGACGAATGGTCCCACCCTGCTGGGTTCTTGTCTGGCAGGTTAAAATGTTTGCCAGTTATACCATGCAAATATATAGAGAGAGACTACACTTGGAATGGCCAAAACCCAAAACAAGCTATTACAGGTCCTATAAACCCTGGTGACCAAAATGATGTTAATCTAGTCATTTCTGTTTCACCTAACCATCACTCTGATGATGAGAAAATTATGGAGAAAATGCATGCTACTGTCATCATTATCACCATGGCTAGAC
>VXAU01000059.1:40502-63550 GCA_013399695.1 Formicarius rufipectus | reverse complement strand
AAGAGACAGCAGGTCCCCGACCGTCGCCCTTCACCACCAGAAAAGGAATGACTCAAAACTTCCGTCGATCCCTTCTCATATCTAAGCTGACGTAAAATAGGATGGAATACTTCATTTGGATACAGCAAACCATGTGATCTGTCTCCCAGGAAAGCCTAAAATCAAACCACCACACCTATCTATGTGGAGTCCATCATTTGTAATCTTAGATAAGGAATATTAGAGGTCCTGTCTATTCACCTTAGTATTTGCTTTTGAATACTACAATTTGTCTAATATTTTCCCAAGATTCTGACATTGTCTCATTTCACAATATGCAGTTAAAAATTTGCAATTTCACTAATTTCACTAATCACTGTCAAAAAAACCTAAAAATATTTTCTCTTTAATATTGTTTTATGTGTCAGTAAGCACTGTATCATTCTAGAAAAAACAATTATGCATTCATCTGTATCTCTGCTTTCATGTTTGGTTTCATTGTTAAAATGTTTTGTTTAATTGTTCTTCAGCAGAATTGCACTTGTTTTCAGGTAGACTAATAAATTAAGACACTTAAGTCTTTTCCAGTCCAGCTGAAGAATATTATTGGCAACTAGTGAATTTTCCTCTACTTATGCAAGTGTAGTTGTTACTGGTAATACATATTGCCTGTCCTAACACTAGTCAAAGGGGAAACTGGAAGTCATTATTGCTGAAGGTGATAAAGAATCATAGAATCTTAGAATATCCTCAGGTGGAAGGGATCTACAAGGATCACAGAAGTCCAGCTCCTGTCCCTGCATAGGACAACCTGAAGAATCACACCATGTGTCTGAGAGCATTGTCCAAATGAGCAAAGATGTTCATTAAGACTCGCTTAAGCAAAGCAGAGGACACTGAAGAGAAGGCCCTGTCTTCTTTACCATTGTAATTGTTTGTTAACCTCAAGGTTGTTGTCGTCGTTGTTGGCTGGACTTCGCGAACAAAGATTTTGGGATAAGCCTGCGCAATGGATTTTTTAGGTGAGGCACAGTGTGCGCGGAACTGGCCCCACCCCCTTTACTCCTGAGGTTCATTTTGCCACGACCGAGCACGCTCGGACGGTGACAGCGAGTTCCTCGGGCTTTGAACCGGCGTTCTCAGAGGAGGAGCCGGCTCCACAAGCGGCGACTTACACCATTCGGCCAACGCCCGGCATGACCTCAAGGTTGACATGAAAGACAATAGCCACATTTAGCATAAAACAGGTTGTAGTTGTTCAATGTCTTACAGAATTAATATGGTTACTAGCAAATCTATCTCTAGCTACACGATTTTTTTATATACACTTGTCATACTGTGGTACAGAGTAGGATTTCAGTACTAAGAAAATTTGGTGTTGCAAACCTATACACATTGCTTTAGGCATCAGCCATGCTCATTGTTTCAATTCTGTGGTATGAGTAGAATTCCTGGTGGAGATGTCCTTTGAATTTTTTAAAATAATATCACCACAATGGCATAGGAAATATATTGCTACTCCCCACTACAAACCCATTGAACTACCAGTGAAATCAGTTCCGCCACAGTTACTTCTCTCAAGAAATTATCATCTAGGTAGTATGGTGAGGGTGGTGATAGAAAAGGCAAAGATGTAAAAACTATGTAATATACAGGTATTTTGTCTCCTTGCTATGAACCAGCTGACATTTGATTCAGAGTCTAGCCACTGGCCACTGGCTGCAGAATTTTATAGGTGTCAATACCTAAATAAACAAAAAAGGCCTCAAACCTTCTTTCCAACAAAAGATAAGGAATGTCTGAGAAAGTCTATGTATTATAAATATGTGCTTCCCAGTCTTTTAATCAAATTTTTATTATCACTTCATAGTTTTCACTTCTTGCCATAAATCACCCCAGGCTGGGGTACATAAGTACATAACTTCTAGGATAAAACTACTTAACAGTCACCAGCATTTTGGTGTATCATAATTTTCATAGGTTTTTCATAAAAGCTTTATTCACAGAATCACAGTCAGTCATTTTTAAGGCACCACGTTCTATTTCTCCTGAGGTTCATGGGTTTTAATCCTTTCTTGAAATGTAAATATACTGCTCACAGAGTGCATACTCTATGCTCTCTACATATAAGTTAAGTCTCATGATGAGTAGGTGGAAAGATATGCACATCAAAAATTCCAGTGATTAAACTGTAATATAAAAAGAAACACAGTTTCAAATGGATTCATCTTGCTTTTTGACTGCTTAGAATCAACTACAGCAGGACATCTAATAAGAAAATTTTGTGGGTTTTTTTCCCTCTTTAGATCTTTCTACTAACTGAATTTGGATAATATATTTTGTCATTTTACCTGGAGAAACGTTGCTTTCTTCACTATTAAAGTGTTTAGATAATATTGTACACATTGTTTAGTAAAAAAAAGTTTAAAAAATGTGTTTATGTTTGGAAGACTCCAAAACTACATCATTGCTATATCATTATTTCTCACTGACTATTTTTATTCTGAAATCTCTTTACTTTAAAGGATCTTTCATCAAATTGAATTGCATCCCAAGCGTGAAGTGTACTTCTATGACTGAAGTACTAGACACATAGCTTAAAAAAAATGGTTTGCTTGTTTTTATTAATATATAACATGTGTACTTTATAATTTTCTAAGCACATCTAAGCAATATTCTGTTGACACCATATTTGTTCTGCCAGTAAGCTTACTGTCAACTATTTGTAAAGAGACACTTGTAAGTAATGAGATTTCATTATTAACGTTCTATTTTTTTTTTTTTTTTGTGCTGAGAGATATTGTCTATGATATGTGGAAACCCAAAAATGCTTATTTATGTATGAAGTAATTATATTTATGTCAGCAATCCCACTGAGTTAATGAGATTATTAACGAGAGAAAAGTTGCTCCTATTTTGGTGTTTTCAGAATTAGACCATGTATTGTTTCTATGATTTTAAAATCTTAGTAGCTGTTTAAGCAGCTCTTTTCCCACTAGATTTGCTCAATCCTAACTGTTAGACCTATATATTACTGAGAAGTGGTATCTAAGTCCTTTAAGCAGCTTTAAAGATCTAAGCCTAATATATTAGATAGATGCCTATGCTAATGTCATCACTTTCCCCATCTATGCTCTGATTTTCATAAGCATTGCTAATAAGTATGACAGAACGATTTTTTTTTTTTTTTTAAATTTCAGGAGTTCTTAGTCTGTCTTATACGTGGTCGCATATTGTAAAACATAAAAACATCCCACACTATGATCTCCCTGTTTTCACAGTGTTTCTTATACGTGAATCATTGTTTTTCTTAACATTTACTGCTGTCACAGGTGAGATTGTGTGACTCCTGCTGTGATCCAATATAGGCTTTTTTCTTCCCTTATTTTTTAAAGAGGACTGCAATAAATATCCAACATTCTGCAACTACTGAACTGAGGAAGATCTATGTTTCAAATACCCACAGATACCCCAAAAATTATACTTTTATTTTTGGCAATAAATCAGTTGACTCTTTCCCCATGCAGAAATTTTGCACATGTTTGCAAGCTTACACAACAAATAAGAGAATAATGTCTCACTGTAATGCGTTAGCTTGCATCTCTCAATGTTTTAAAGATCAGTGTTGGCTGCTCTCTTATGCTTACAGACAGACACTTTGGTATAATTTTATTTTCTCTTGCCCTCAGACAATACAGAACTCCTTTTACCTTTGCCAGCAAGGTCTCACAAGCCTTTTTGCAAAAATAAGAAGTAACGGTAATGGACAAGATCCTGATTGTGAGTGACTCGAAGAAACTCAACTCATGAAGTTTTGTGGGACTTAAAGAGCTATATGTAAGGATGCACAAACAACTGGCCAATGTCCTTGAGAGAGTGCACTCCCTATCACCTTAGAAAGGTCATGAAGATTGTAGGCAATCTGCAAGAACTACAGAGAGAGAAAGGTCACATCCATATTCAAAAAGTCCAAAATGATCACGCTGAAAAGTGCAGAACTCACTTGGCCTCACTTGGTTGCCTGGGAAAATGGAACATGTCCTCTTGGGGAACCTTTCTGGGCACATGAAGCAAAAAAGTTGATGAGAAACAGTCAGTGTGGGATACTGAGGGTCCATTATGTGTGACCTTGCAATAAAATGGCTGGATTTGTGAATAAATGATGGATATAACATATTAGTTTAGGATGTGATGTTGTAGGTTTGTGGACAAAAAGAAGACACAAAATTAGCTGGATCATTGTAGTAGTTACTGGTTCATATTTCACCTAGGATTAGTTACAGGTGACGTTCCTCAAGAATCTGACCTGAAACATATGCTGTTTAAAAACTTTAACTAATGTGAATAAACTAAAACAGTACACACTCATCAAGTTCATTTAGGACTTCAACCTTAGGGCACCAGTCAACACACTGGAGGGTGGGACTGCTGAGGGGCCTGATAGGCAAGAAGAAAGAGAACAACAAGAAGCCCATGGAATTCATGAAGAACAAATGCAAAATCATGCAATAGAGATGGAGTAATTATGATTCCTGGTAAGATGCAGATTAGGGACTTACCAGCCAGGAACCAGCTCTGAAGCTCTGGGGTAAGAAAATACCAGCAACGTTGCAGGACAGCAATTAAAACTATTATTGTCTTGGGTTGTACAAACAACACAAAGAGGAGACTCAAGGAAGTGATTATACCCCCTTGCTCAGGACTTGCTTGTCCCTATGTGATTACCAAATTCAGCTTTCAGTCTCCCAGCAAGGGAGACTAGTTCACAATTTAGAGTAGCTCAGGAATGGGCACTGGACTGCACCTGTTACGAGATGTTGTGGGGCCAGGACTTGTTCAGCCTGGAGCAGAGATAGTTTCAGAGCACCTGACACAACTCAGTGCCTATAGGGAAGGGATCAAGGGAACAGGATCTTCAGTCAAGGCCCTTCAGGGATGAAGATGGACAGTAGATATAAATAAAAAATGGGGGAAGATCCCCAGTGGACATATGGGGGGAAAAAATCACTTTAAATGTAATTAACTTCAAAATAGTTTTCCAAGAGGGATGGCAGACTGTAAATTCTAAAAGATTTGCAGGAATGGACATACCATGGTACCCTGAGCACCTCGGTCTCAAATATCAGTGTTGACTTTTCTTTTAAGCAAGAGACTATCCTAAAGACAGATTCTAATCTTCTAATTAAATACATTTGTGGGATGAAGAGGGGAGGGAGTAGACCATTCTTAGAGGAAAAATTATATGACATGACATAGTAGTCTGGATTAGCGTTGGCTGATTCATTGATGCATAACAAGAATATCATAAAATAGAATAGTGTACATTGGGAGGGGTTTCTGGAGTTCACACAGTTCAATCCCCAGCTCAAAGCAGGTGCATTTATATCACATTATTCAGGACATTTTTGAGCCATAAAATTGACTGAGAAAAGATGCCAAATATGTATTTTAGGCTATGGAAACTCTACCACTACCTACCTATGTTAAATAATAAATAAGAGTTCTGACTGCAGATGATAACAGTGAGTCATCGTGGCCCAGTTTTTATTTTGAGAATTATAATGTCTGGTCATAGTGAATCTGTATAGATCCTATTGACACCAATCCATCAGACAAAACTTCTTGTCAGGTTGGAAATAAAATATCAGAAAAGGGCCTTTAGTCACAGTCAAAGAAGTCAAATAAGCAATACCTGTCTCTAAAACGCAAGTGCTCTATTATAGAAATGCAACCGCAATACTAGTGCTTTATACCTTCTTCTCAAACTTTGCTTTCAAAATGTAAGCAGTTCAAGTTTTGGTTATGTTTTTGGCATGTTTTGCTTTCAAAGCAGGCCTTGGACTAATTTTTTTTTTTTTTAATTGAAAAGGCAGTTGGCACAATCTATTCTACCAATAGTAAAAAATATAGTCTACATTTCTCTGGCATGTTTTAGAGCCAACAAAAGAAATTACAGAAATTATATTTATTGGCCTTTCCAGTATATCAGACATAGCCATTAAAATGGATGAAGAGATGCAGGGTTGGAGTAAAATCCAACTTTGAAGGATACTTCCTTTCTTCTTAGGACACAAATGGCCTTCAGGAGGCTGTAGGGCAAGATCCACTCTAGATCTCATGCTAAAACTGGGCAAAGGATCTTCCTTGAACAGCTCCAGCAAGAAAGCAATTAATTCCAAGAGAAGTGAGGAAGAACTTATGTTGTCAAGGTTATGCAAGAAAATGTTTTCAAAGATCAATACTTCCTCTCTGGGATTCAATGCACATTTATACTGCACAGTAAGAAATTTGCAGGTCTTCTTGAATATAAAACAGTACCTTTATGGTGTTTAACATGCTTTCTGACCTAGCTTCTATATCTTTAGCACTGCACTGCACTATACATTTTAACTTTAGCCTCACTTAGAAATGGTCTACTGATATCAGTTTAGTTTGCCTGGCCACCTTCCATATCCTTTTACTTTACAAGTTTGTCTGAAGTATCTGCAAGGGATTAATCAAGACAACATTGTGCAGCACTACAGGAACTGATTGCTTGGTCTGGTTCAGAAACAATATATGAAAGATTTCACTGAAGGTTGTGGTTTTTCAGCTTGAAGCCTGAAAGGATAGAACTGCTGCTGTGAAGTGATGAGGACTGAGCGAAAAGACACTCTAGAAGTGCTGGTCCCTCTAGAAACAATTTCTTATTCCTATTCAGTAATTAAAATTTTCAGTCTGCATGTGCCTGGAAACTGGAGCACTATCCTACTGTCTGATTTAGTAGCTATGTGGGAAATACAGGAATTACGACCATTAGAAAAATTTTGTGTCTTTTTTTTCATTTGTTTGGTTTTTTGTTTGTTTGTGTTTTTGGTTTTGTTTGGGTTTTGTTTGTTTGTTTTTATTTTGTTTTGTATTTTTAAGTTGGTGGCTTGAATCTCACTAATACTATTTAAATACATCTCTGCTATTAGATTGAATCGTTTTTATGTAGTTTGAGGAATGCAAACAAATTAACAAAACCCAACAAAAAGAACTCACAGTAAAACCCAATACAGAAATGGGTTTACGATAAGCTACATTGAACAGTAAAAGCTTTAAGTGTTCTATTTCATTCACTTGCCAAAAATCAAGCACTACAGCAATTTATTTATTTACTTTCACACCCATTCCAGCTCAAGGTCTTATGTTGTCCAAATACTGCGGACCTTGAACGCATACCAAGTAGAGTTTTCACCACAGTAGCATCAATTTCTCAGTATCCATTTGCATGTCTGTCAAATGTTACTAATTATATGCTAAAAATACAGCTGATTTTTTCAATCTTGAATTACCTAATAAAAAGAAATTTTTTTTTTTAATCCTCCCAGAATAAAAGAGATTCTAACTAACAATCGAAAAAAACAACCCAAAAACAGTCTCAGTTTAAAGCTGTTCTGGAATATTTAGGTACAGATCAAATTAATTATTTTTCCTTTGCCTAATGTTTCTCCAACTTCAGCTCAGCAACAAAATTATCTGACTCTGCCAAACTAGCAAGTAGAAGTCCTAGTTAAATTTAAATAGTATCTTTTCTATAGATGGGGTCTGGAGAAAGGTTCAAACCAATAGTGATTACCAGCCTGGTTTACACTGATGACAGCAAGAAGGATGAGAACTAAAAAGCCACGGCAAACGAAGAGAAGAAATAGAAGTAGAGGGCTGGGAAAAAACGGTATAGGAGTAAAAGTGCAAAGAGAAGCACAATAAAACACTAGGCCACTGTTTTAAGAGAACTTCAAAATATGTTTGAAGTAGTTTTATTATTTATTGTCACTGCATGATTTGCAAGGCTAATGCGTTTTCCATAATTATGGCCCACTGTAGGTTAGGCAATAGATTATTAGATTTCAAAATCTCAGATACATGATATAGTGATAGTAAAACTTCAAGATCTACAGGTATCATGAATTTTCCCTTTTTATCAGGGTGACAAAGAGGTCATGTCTCACATCAATTTAATCTCAGAGAATTCTGTGGAAATTCAAAAATATGTTTTAAATATTGGAGTGAAAAGAAGGCATTACAGTGACTATTTAGTTTTGTCAGGCCTTTCTAAAGGAAAAAAAAATACAATGACAACAACAAAAAAATTGTTGCAAAATTCTAACATCATGTTTCTAAACCTTGTGGACCACTACAAAAATGTGACAACTACCCTGCACAGTTTCTTTGGCAAGAAATTTGCAGCTAATTACCCTTTTTTAAAGTTTTCCGGGTGTTTTGCTTTGTTTTGTTTTGTTTTGTTTTGTTTTGTTTTGTTTTAATGTTATTTTATGCACTCAAGGAAAGAAAATTGATAAGAAGTTTCTTCAGAAAACCCAAAAAATTAGAATCTCTATGGTCAGTAGAGGTAAGACAGGAGATCCTTACTAGCAAAATGCAAGAAATCCACAGAAAAACACTATCATCTCCATGACATGGTAAGAGGAGGTCACTGGAATGCAGGAAAATGTACAGTTTGCCTAATTAATTTCATATTGTGTATTTGGCAAGATTTTCCTTCTTTTCCTTTTGCAGCAGCTGTGCCACCAGACATAGGCAGAGGTAGCACACACTCACAAGGGAATCACCAAAGTTTGTTTAGCAACCATATGGTATGAATAGCAGGATTTTGTTTCTTCAGCCTTCCCTTCATGTTCACTAATAATGGCTGGCCCTGCTGAGCAGTGTACTCTTCCCTCCTGCTGCCACTTATTTCCGGCACTCCGGTTGCCACTGTAACAGCAAGTTCAAGCTTACAATGTTTCTGCTGTGGTTTTGCTTGCCCCTGAATGGGACAGAGAGGAAAAAGCTTATTAAGATTACAATGAAACACTTCAGAAGGCAAATGCACTTAGCAGTGTCTTATTGCGCTTTTGTAAGGAATGATAACTCCTAGGGATGAGGAATCCAAATAAAGTTAATATTGTTGCAAAAATGCAGTCTAGCTTTCTTTTCTTTTTTTATTGCCCCACAGTCACATCAGGTGAACTTCTCCACTTTCATGCACGCAGTACCTTGAACTTAGAATGAAAAATGTTCTATTTAGAAGAATTTAGAATTGGGATGAAAATAAGTCTGCCATCATTGTATCATCCATCATGTATGTGCCCTTGGCAATTTTGTTCAGGCATATGTCAAAATTTAGTGAACCAGGAGCAAACTGAGATGAACAAATAATAAAGTTGGAATGAGAACAACAAAACAAAAGGTAGAAGAAAAAGCTAAAATGCTAAGAAAAACTTGCACAGGGCTTCTTTTTCCACCACAAATTGTTCCAGAAACTCTATTGTTTCTAATATGATTGTTTTTATATTCAGTTTATTTAACTCTGTTGTTAAAATACTCTGAAAATGTCTAGATCACAGTGCCATCCCTAGTCTCACTTTAGTAGTTATTAACATAGGACATTGTAGAGACACTGAATTTATCCACTACAAGATTCAATAATGAAACTGGGCTTTCAGGATCTCATTATGGGTAATTAAAAGTCAGATCAATAAAAGGTACCTCTCCCTCACTCTGAGTGAGTACATGGTAAAGGTTTGAGACTACAAAAGGCTTATTTTCCCTAGGCACATTTTTTTTTATTTCCAACATCAAATCAGTTTCTTTTGAAGAGGAAACTGAAAAGGGAAATCCTCTGAATCACTCATTATTTCTAACAGTCCTTAAGTTCTAGTTTTCCAAACTATCTGTTTTATTCCTGCTCTGATCTTGAAAGATGACCTTGGGAATGAGATCACCACAGCTGTCTAGTGATGCATGAACTCAAGGATAATCACTCACTCCTCCTTGAAAAGTTTCACGCTTCTTCTACTTGCTGCTACCCCTTTGCTGCCACTTCCAGATGTCAATATAAATTTTGTTTTGTTGGAGTATCCCCTTACACTGTCCTGTGATGTTCAGGTAAGACTTCAACTATCATGTCATTGGTCCTACTATAGGACTGAAGGCCTTCATGCCCTCTCAGACTGCAAGAGAAAATCCTCATGAAGAAAACAATGCCTGCCTACTCCTTCTTATCAGAGAGTGACCTATTTGCCAGAGTACAGCCCAACCCCCACCTATTGAACATGTAGAGCAGGTAGGGCTGCCATCCTGTCTTGCAATGAATGACCTGAAACGAGGAGCAGTGTTCCTGCTCTGTAGCCTTCATTATTATTGTGAAGAACAGTGTCATTCCTAAACTACTCTCTCTATGTGGTCCTTTAATAGTAAGTGGGATCTTTTGAGGAGGTTTAAGTTTGGAAAAGGAAGTAATTTCACTCTAGCTTTTCTGTGACAAAGTCTGTTGGTGTTTGTTGCTGAAATATTGGATTTGATGTGGAACTTCAGTCCACTGGTGATAGGAGAAGATGGGAATTCAGTGAGAAGGATGAAAAACAGTCATGTTGAAATCACTCGCTAACTCCTCACAATTTTCTTTTAACATCTAATCTCATGTAAGTGTGCACAAGTGAGTGAGCATTGCTGACTTGAGTATTTCAGTTGGCTAACTAGAGGACTTTTTATGTGTGATTATTGGTATCCCACTGCACTGGCACTTGACACTTCCTTGTCTAAGTTTAGAGGAAATTAGGAAAGTTGTCGGACTAGAGACGAAAGAAGGAGACAGTCCTCCTCTGGACTCAAAACAAAATTTAATTCGGGTATGACAATAGCAAAGATATCAATTCTGAACCTCTATCTATCTATCTATCTATCTATCTATCTATCTATCTATCTATCTATCTATCTATCTATCTATCTATCATCTATTCAAGAGACAACAAAGCAACTAGAACTAAACAACCAATTTGTGGGACAATTCCCTTTTGGAACTCTCCCTTCCCCCCGCAACCCCGCCTCAGCAGTTTCTGCGCCCATTGGGCATAGTAATATTTACGGACAGCAGGCGACGATGTTGCTCCTTGGCCAGTGCTGAGCTGACCCCTGGGGGTGGGTGGAAAAGGTTTTGGTGTGTCCCTCTGAAATAGTCGCTGTAGAGTCAGTGCAAAGGTGCTGCACAGAAAAGGAGAAGAGAGTTGGGATCCTCATCCTGTGAGCAAAACTCTCTCTCTCCTAGTCCACGGTTGGAGTAAAGATATCACTCTGAGCTGGAGCCGCCAATGCTGGAAGCCCCTCAGGCCCAGGCTGGCAGCCGCTAGCCCTCTCAGGAAGCCTGACGCAAAAGCTCCCATTTAGCATGTCTCTCTCTCTCCCTCTAAAGCACTGGGAACTCCGAGAATCCAGGGACTGGGAAACGGGAGGAAAACAGAAGGAGACCAAACTCATAGGCAGAGGTTCCCCGAGAAGCCCCTTTCCCCAGCAGCCCTCTCCTTTCCCCCTGGCAAGCCGAAAACCAAAAAGTGCCCCCTTTCCCTCACCACACCCCAGTGAGTTACCGTTGCTAAGTAACCCCCTTTCAGTCATGATCTACCCTTTGTTATCTGCAGTGGGGAAAGATCAGGGCCATTAACCCTCATTCATTGGTAGGGGAAAGAAATATTGCTCCCACTTCTAAGAAAACTATAACAATCCTTTTGTCAGTTAATCAAAAAAATTAAATATCTGAGTTAAGAACAGTCCTTAAAAGCAGTGACTGAGGCATGTAAGAACAGGCACAAAAAGTTCTAAAAGTGGAACAGGTGTGAAATCTCTTCCAGTCTAAGCAATGGAGAATTTGGAATCTAGTTTTAGCTCCTAATTCTGGCAGAGAACCTGTAGTAATCTGTACACACTATGGATTTCCCTACACACAGTGGGAAAAGATGTTCTGCATCTTTCCACTTGTATCATTTTTATTTCAAATTCTTTGGGATAAAGGTTTACATTTACCATATGTCTATATGCTGCTTAGAACAACTGGACAGTAGTCTAGATTTGACCTGTAGTTATTCCCAGAATTTGAACCATTCAAGTATTGCTATGCTTTAAGCACTATTTTAATGTAATGCTTTCCTTTAAGGGACTTACCCTGTCCTTGTATTTCTCCTTCCTATTATGCCTAATTTTCACTCCAATAAGTAGCATATTCAAAGTCACAAATAATTACACCTAAAAATTATGTCCTCTTTTGCCTACTGTTTTTCACTTTGTCCATTTATTAATTTATTAATTTTCAGACTGTGTGATTGTGTTAAAGAAACTAGTAGCTAGACATCAGCAGCTGCCACCAGGAGATATATACTGACCCTCCTCCACAACAGAGGAAAACAACTTATCTGTTTTAACCGATGCTTAGTGACTATTACGTTTGTAGTAGAATAAAACATAGCACTCTGGAACACATAAGTAAATAGATTTACATATTGTTATGTCAGGTTACAGAGTTTTCAGTTGTTCTCTGACTGAAGTTAGATGCAAAAAGAAAATAATAATTAGGCCAATAAACCTTTAAACATATATGGTCCTTACATAGCAAATACCTTTTTCTCCAAATATAGAAAAAATATGTTCCCCCTAGTGAGGACACATTCGGAATGAAGTGATACATGGTTTGCATAAAGACCTTTAAGCAAGAGCAAAACTGTTTTGCTTCTGGAGCACCAGATGGGACCTAACTTGGTATCAGTAGCTGATTCAAGAATTTCTGGTGTGGTTCTTTCACTTACTGGGTGTTAACACAAACCTAGAGGAAGGGGCTAGTTGCTGAGAATAGCCCTTTGCAACAGGTCATAGAAGGTAAGTCATTCACGCATGGTATGGCATGTTTTTAAGGCTTCCAGATTTGCACCACTCAGAGAGTGAACATGCAGACTTCAGAGCAGCCTAGCAGAAAAATAAAGGAAAATAATACTTTCAAATCAATAGCTGAAATCTCTTTCGGAGGTGCTAGGATCATTTCCATACCCTACAGAGATGTTCTATTTCAGATGAATGAACACAAATGGTATCAGCTAGGCCTTAGGGATGGTGCTTGCATTTCCAGTCAGTCTGGTTTTAACTCAGTGCCTAATGCAATATGACTTGTTCCATGCAGAGGACATGGTATCTCATGTGGGTCAGCTTGCACTCACGTGGCAGGGCTACTTGTTGGATCCAACAGGATGTAAAGGTGAGAACATGGGGTCAGGCTAAATTTTTCAGACCCTTTCTTAGCTGCCAAAACTGACTCCCAAAGTTCACAAACAGGACACATTCTACGAGTCTATCTTAGTTAAGCAAATGTAGAAATTTTGCTAAGGACACAGTACTGTGATAAAGGCAACAGTTCCCAAAACTTGTCTTGTGAAAACAGAAGCTGGTAGTGATGATGTGGATCACATTCTGTCATGTTTGATTTCCTTGCTGTATTTTGCATTGTAGATGTGCTTGAACTCCTGTAAGGCTAAAAACATTATTATTACACAAGTTACAAAGTCCAAAGCAGACATTAGAATTAAAAAAAGGAAAGCAGGTTTTTTTTTCAGTATATGATGTAATATTTCATCTAAATATTCATGCAACCTTTTTAACCACTGAAATATAATCAATATCGGTCTATTTTAGCAGAAGCTATGTATTGTTGTGGGTTTTTTCTCTTCATTTTATAAACTATTATTTTTCTGTGGTTCAGAATGATCTCTGTACACAATTTTAACTGGTTGACACATACAGATGGAATCTATTAAGTAAAGATATTACAAGAAGCAAGCAGTGATTATTTCCTACCCTGCTTATCTACAATTTTCATAGGTTATCACAAGTCACCAGGTCATTCAAACGTCATAGTACTTATGAATAGAGTAATATCCCACTTACATGATGCACATGTAATTATGTCTTTAGCAAGCCTGTGTATTTTACTTTTTTTCCCCTTGATACTTCCCATTATCATGCTTACTCCAAATTAGATTACCAATCTAATAATGTTGGTACTGAAGAATACTTTTTAATATATTGGTGATTATTTGGTTTGGGTAGGTAGGACAAATTAGCCAAAGAGATGAAACAATATGTGCAAGTTACAGCCTATTAAGGCTTCATGTGGATTCTATAATTCAGAAGAAAAGCAACCGCTGCCGGCTTAATCCTTAAGAGATTCCATTCATCAGTACTGGACCAAAGTCATATGACTTCTAAATTAAGGCATCTACACAGAGATTTAATAAATGCCTTGCAGTGGGATTAACCTCTGGTGAAATAAAGTAGTAAATTCATTATTTTCTGGAGGATCTCCATGTAGAAACACTATCTCATAATTGTAGGTGAAGCCAAACACTGAAGAAGAATTAGGCTTTCAAATAACTGCTGACATAAATGCAATCAGACTCTGTTGGTCAGCAGAATGACCAGAAATCCCAGTTTTCCACCTCTAATTTTTCTAAATTTGAAGTTTCTATAGAAAATATAAGTCAGAAAAGACAGCTTTGCATTGCTTTAAATGATTAAGTTAAATTTGGCTGAAATAATTTGAAAATGTTTTTGTCACTTTTTTGTTATCCATGTGGAATGGAGCCATGAGTGACGGCAGAAGAATAACATAAAAAATCTCAAAAATATAGGAATAGAGCCAAAAAACTACAAAAGGTGTGCCTTGTAAAAATTGTAAGGAATAAGTGCAATATTGTAAGTGTTTGCATCACAATTTAAAATATAAACAAGAATCAATATAAGTCGGAAAATATGTTGCGTATCACTAACTGACTCACTGACCAAGCTGTGAAGCTACTGACTTTTGTGTTAGATCATTAGAACTTCCAATTAATTACAAGTCTTCACATTCCAAAGTAACTTCTACTAGAAAAAGTTAATAGGTGTGAAATCATCGACAGGAGTTGCTATTGAAAGTTATTGAGAGGAATTTTTTCATTCCTCTCTAAATGAAAAAATAAATACACTTTCTAAGAAGGTGCAATGGAGTCTCTAGTCAGACACATCGTCAAGGTGTGGTTTTCTGGCATTTGTTTAAAGAAGATGATTTTTGTGTCATTTTGAGTACAAATAAAAATGTCTCTATGCATATAAATAGATCATGTATCCCAAGTTAAACTAAAAATTCTTTAAAGTAACAGATTTTTCCTTGTTGCATCCAGGTGCATGTTATAACAAAAATAAAAACAGATTAACAAGCAACTCTAATAAAAAATCTGTGTGAAGTAACAGACTTTATGCAAGGTCTTTCTCTTAGCACATAAAATCCGGCTGAAGCATTCTGAATGTGACCTAAGAAAATAGAATTACTTTTGCCTCACTTGCTTAGCAATGTGTAGTATTTGGATATCCCAGCATGTTTGTTTCCACTGTAAAAAGCACTGGCAATAGGCTTTGTATGCTTTAGGACTGATTGAGCTATGGAAACCTAGCAATATTAAAAAGTGATCAGGTGCCAGGAAGAATCATTTTAAGAAGTTTGGTTTATTGCAGTTGCTATGTTGTTGAGTACTCATATGGGCAGCAAAGTACTTCAATTATGCTTAGGTAAACCGGAGATATGTTTTGGGCAGATCATCTCCTAAATACATAATGTACATGGTTTTGGAATTCCTTCCCTTCCCTTCCCTTCCTTCCTTCCTTCCTGCCTTCCTGCCTGCCTGCCTGCCTTCCTGCCTGCCTGCCTGCCTTCCTGCCTGCCTGCCTGCCTTCCTGCCTGCCTGCCTGCCTTCCTGCCTGCCTGCCTGCCTTCCTGCCTGCCTGCCTGCCTTCCTGCCTGCCTGCCTGCCTTCCTGCCTGCCTGCCTGCCTTCCTGCCTGCCTGCCTGCCTTCCTGCCTGCCTGCCTGCCTTCCTGCCTGCCTGCCTGCCTTCCTGCCTGCCTGCCTGCCTTCCTGCCTGCCTGCCTGCCTTCCTGCCTGCCTGCCTGCCTTCCTGCCTGCCTGCCTGCCTTCCTGCCTGCCTGCCTGCCTTCCTGCCTGCCTGCCTGCCTTCCTGCCTGCCTGCCTGCCTTCCTGCCTGCCTGCCTGCCTTCCTGCCTGCCTGCCTGCCTTCCTGCCTGCCTGCCTGCCTTCCTGCCTTCCTGCCTTCCTCTCTCTCAATTTAGGCATATAACATTTGGACTAGTCTTGCAGAAAACATTCCGAGCAGCTAGAATGTGGATTTTGTGAGTATTCTAGTAATAATACAGTTATTTTATCATAAGTCCTTTACAATGAGACATCCAGGAATGACTAACTATGGGAGTTCAAGCAGGAATCTGCAATGATTTACATACCACTCTGCTAGCCCATCCAGTTCAGAAAATCAGAGGAAATTGGCAGACCATTAGACCTGGCACAAATGCCAGTGCATCCATTTCACACACCTGTGTGTTGAAACTACAGCATAACAGGAGCAGAGAGAGCAGCACCAGCTATGAAATCACTGTGCACTGCATGTCTCCCTACAGATGTTTCAAGAATATTGAAACTCCTTTTCATAGAAACAAAGTTGCACCATCAGTTGAACATATTGAACTGGAGTGCAGTCAGCTATTTTTGCACTGCCAGGCACTGCTCCATGGGGATATTCTCTGCACAGCTGGGGCCAATCTCATGCCAGAAGCAAGAGGCTAGCACCCTGAAGACTTACATTCCCGCAATAATCAGTGCTCAGGTGTCATGCTTCATGGCTACTCTGCCTCCTATGACCTCAGATGAGCTTTCCATATGGCATCTACCAGACATCTTTCAAGTGCCACTTCTCAGAGCTTTGCACTTCAGGCAGACAAGCTGATAGCCCAAAGTCTGCCTCCACTTACTCCTGAAGTAAGGCTCAGCAAGAAGTTTAGGGCATCAGTAGCATCATCAACTGATCTCTCCATTATTGATGGGAAAAGGTCTTAAACACTTTCTGGCATCTTTGTGATGCTCTTGGTCCTACTAGATTGTAACTTTTGAAGTAATACGCTTCAGTAACTTTTATTTTTTTACAAAGCAGACTCTGCTTAACCTCTAACAATGCCTATCTTACAGAAATTATTTCCTGCATAGTTAATAGGAAAAGGTAACATGAAAACTCAGATATATGAAAAATGTATGAAAACTCAGATTGCAGTAGTTAAGAGGAAGAGCTGAATGTAGTTTGATGCAAATGCATACGTAGGCTAGTTTTTCAAACAATTGAAATGTACTGTGTTGATTTCTGTACAATGGCTCTACAGAAATCAACAAATAGAAAATTCAAATATAACTCAACAGCTCAGATCATATGGCTTGAATTGTCAAGTATGTGTTACCAATACTTAAATGTTTCTTTTAATTAGAAGAATATTTACATTTCAGAACTTCAGAATTATCAAATATTTTAGTGACTATTCTGCCAAGTGAAGTCTGCATCATGCTTAAAACTCATATATGGAATGGGTCAATTTTTCATGAAAAAAATCTTGTAATTTTAAAAGCACATTGATAGGCCCTACTGACTTTATTTATTGTGTCAGGTTTGCTAAGCTTCCCACCAAACACAGCTGTGAGTCGGCTAGCTCTCCCCACCCCACTCCCGACAAAAGGAAAAAAAAAAACCTAGTAAAAGGCAAAATTAGTAAAGGAATATATATATATATTTATAGATATCTTATATAGATACAGCTAAATACTAAGTACATATAATACAACAATCCCAAACACCCCCCAAAAGGGAAAAGGGGAAAAGGGGAAGGGGAAAAAGGACCAAAAAGGGTAAAAACAAAACAATTCCACTCAATCAAATCCCAAGAATTAATTAAATAGAACAATAACACAGGAAAGATCTCACCAACTTCCCTTAGGAGAAGTGAGTGCCTTCCCTCCTCTGTCAACAGAGACAACAGCTCTCAGCCAGGCCTGAGCTCAGAGAGATAAGCCGAGGCCTAAACACCGAGAGCTGCCGGCTCCGTGTCCACCCGACAAGTGAGAGAGAAGAGAAAGAAAGAGAGGCAGACAGGAAACTCCCTCCTGTCTTTATACACCTGATTACATAAGGGAATGATATGGAATACTTCCTACGTTTTGTATCCCGGTTTCTAGGGAAGGCCTACAGAAAACTACCAGATTTATCCACTGAGAAAACCAAACTGGTAAAGCATGGCCATATAACAAAATAAGAGCTAGTATCTTCAAAAGTCCACCTAATGCAATAAACATCATAACATTGTAATATTGTTAGAAGTTTGAAATATTAGAATATTGAAATGTACAACAGAATGTGTACAGAATGTGTTCAGAATGTGTTTTTTCCTAAAAGCTGCCAGAGAAAACCTTAAGAAAGATTAATATTCCAGCAGATTTTTGCTACTACTGTGTTAAGTCTGACAAAGTTCTCCAAAATTTCATTATTTATTTTTTGAGTAATGTGTCGAGTCCCTTGAAATTGGGACATTTGTGTTATTTCAACTAGTATTTCTTTTAGTAAGGGTTGGATTTCTTTTCTTGCAAAATATGGTAAATAACAAATTCTAAAGCAACACTGTAACTATTCAATTTTTGTAAAATATTTGGAGATTATTTTCTTTTCCTGTGTGAAAATTGGAGTTAAACCAAGACTAAGTAAGTTATACTTTTTATTTGTATCTTAGTCAGAAATCTCCTTTCTCCCTTGGGAAAATCTTGAAAATCAACTAACAAACAAACAAACATAAACAAACAAAGAAAAAACACAAAAGGTTTTGTACTTCATACACTAATGCCATAATAGAAGCAAGCTATATGTGTGATTGTACTGCCATGCTCTCAGTATTAAAATAAACAGAAGACTAAACCATGATTTAGGTAATCTGCAGAAGGAAATCATGTTCCTCAGAAATTAAGGAATCTGTACTAGCATTTTGGTCATTAGCAAGTTAGTCTAGTAAAAAAGAATCTGAGAAATTTTATCTTTTAAGATTCAAAGATGATCAAACCGCAAAATGACTGAAGTTTGTGTCCTGGTGTATTGTTGCCCTCAAATACTGAAGATCTCACCCTGAAGAGCTATTTCATGCAAATGTGTATTTAATGACTTCTACAAAGCCTAGTATCAAAAGAGTTTTCATCATCAGAGTTGATTGTCCACTTGAGCAGTTTAGCATTGCATGGAGTAAATACAATGAGCCTTGAAATCTGGGGACAGTACTAGAAATAAACTGCTTTAGACACAGTTTCACTGACAAATTGACACTAAACTGGGTCTGTTGGAGAAGCAACCAAGCTACAAGGGGATGAATTATCTATTAACACACTTACAAGAAAAACTGCCTGGGGCAGAAGATTAAATACAGTGTAATATATGATATGACAAAAATTTGTAACAGAAACTGAAAGGCTGACAAGTATTGTTGCATTGGCATTTAGCACTTTCCATTATATAAATACTATAAATTAACTTGAATTTGATATGGTCTTTAACATGTAGCCTAAGTCTACTTTTACATCCTTATTAATCAGGATTAGATCTAGTCAGGTCACTAGTACCACATACCATTTTCAGGCACCCACATGTCAAATTACAAAAGGTGAGTTAATGGGAAGAAAAGGCACATAATTAATTTTTACTACTAGAGCCTCTGTCCTGAATAACATGAAATGTGTGAAAATCTTTTGTGTATGGGTTCTTCAGGAAAAGGGTTAGACATTTGTTACTGAAAATTGAAGAAGTGAACCTTCTTCAGAATCTGCCATGAACTGGACTTTAGCTCTGCAGTGAAGATTTTTGTACTACAAAAGATATTACAAAAAAATTCTTTACTGTGAGGGTGGTGAGGCACTAGAACAGGTTGCCTGGAGAAATTGTGGCTGCTCCACCCTTGAAAGTGTTCAAGGCCAAAATGCATGAGGCACTGGGTAACCTGTTCTACTGGAAAGTGTCCTTGGGCTAAGGCAGGGAGGTTGGAACTAAGTGATCTTTAAGATCCCTTTCAACACAAACCATTCTATGATTCCATGATTCTATAATTCTGTGCTAATTCACCATAGAACACTCATGGAAAAATGCATGAATTTAATAGGATGTGTTTTTAAGGGCACTAATAATCAAATTAGTAAAGAATTATCTTCAAGATTTTCCGATTTGGAATTACTCTAAATTTTGGCTTTCAAAATGTATGATTGTTTCCCAGAATGAGCAGAGAGGGGGAATACATATGCAGGGTGAGACTGAATTTCAATTTGACAAATGGAGCTGGCTGCTATTTTAAGGAGCAACCTGTTAGATTGATACTGCAGAGGGTGGAAGTTAGCATAAATATGAGAAATCACTGTCATTAGGGTAACAAATCAGAGTTAACAAATCATTTGAATGGATAAAATAGCTGAATTTCTTGAGCCTCCAGGCTGTGTACAGACATTGGAAGACTGGTTATGTTGGATTCGTGTCTTTCCTAAGACGTGAAAAAACACCTGTAAAACCAGAAGCCAGTTTATATTAGAAGATTTTGCTACAAAACTAATGCCTTCTAAGAAGGCAATGATAGATGTGTCACTGAGAGTACAGAAGTCTGCTTCCCATTGTTTCAGTACAGCTGGTCATTGCTCTACAGGTAATTACATAGCTACTGTCAGAACCTGCTACAATCACTCACCACACAGAGTTTTAAATGAGGAATACAGTTGATGCGCATTGCTGCTGAGTATCAGCAGAATCTGGATGTAATTAACATGAGACAAATTCCCAAGGGAGGTGATGGGTGGGAAAAGTCAGTAAGTGCAAAAACTGTAAAACAATAAACACAGATGCGATTCAAGGACTGTTAGAAATATTTATTTCACTAACAGGGTAAAGACTGCAAGTTACACATCCTGTGTTTTGCGAAGCAAATGTAGTAGAAAAAATTATGAATAATACTACAAAAATAAATCCCTCATGATAATCTAATGCAACTGGTTTTAAACTTTCTGCTCCTCATATTTTCTCCCATTGTTTCAGAAGTCCACAATTGGACATACCATCTCAGTAGATCTGTGTTTTCTATACAATGTAATTTCAAAACAACAGAATACAGGTGTACTTATGGAAAATGCTTGTGGGCAATTTTTTTTTAGTTTTTATTTTTTAATTTTATTTTTTTTTAATCTTCTTCCAGCAGATTTTTACTATATTTGACATACTGGTGCAAGCAGCACTTCAGTTTTCCACTTATAATAACTAGCTGTTTTCTTTGTCACTTTTAGAAATATTGGTTATATTTCAACAGCTGCTTGATAAGAAGACCACCAGAGAGATATTTTGGTTTTAGTGATATAATAGGCTTGTACTACCTTCTTGTAGAGAGCACTGTATACCTGTAAATTTCCCATGGGGCAGCTTGCTTGCGTAGTCTGGGATTGTGTTAACATTCAGCTTTCCCACACTCGTTGCAGCTTGTCAGCTTTGTGTGTGATTACATCTTGAGTTCCTGTAGGACTGTTTGGCTACAGTGAAACAAGGTAGTGGTGGTTGATGTCTGCAGCCAGATTTGAAAGTATCTGGATAAGTCTGGTGAATATGATGGGCCCACTTTATATGATATGGAAATTTGGGTAAAATAACAGTGTAGAAGCATGCCCCACTTCCCTCCCTCCTTCCCAAGCTTATTGTATTACAGAGTCAAGAAATGCTTTGATTGTGTGCAGCTCATTTTCACTGATGCTTGTGAGGTGGTTGTCATGCTGCTGTGAGGTAGCTGTGAAGCACTGTTTCATGATCACCCATGCTGCCTCCACCTTTACTCCTGGACATGACGTGGAAGTCTTGAAGAGACTAGGGAATGGGGAGATAGCTTCAGCTGGTGTTTCCAGGATCCTCCTACACCTGGGTATGATTAGCACTGGGTTCCCCGGGTCCATGGGACTTTTCCAACACACATACAGCTACCTGTGGATAACACTTCTGCCTTGTACTCTTCAGCCTAGCCACCCTTCCCAGACTTCAGGGCCTGATGAGTTAACTGGACTACTGCTGTGGCATGTCTTTTTCCAGATAGGTTGCCTGAAGTGCTGCAGAGGAATCTTCTGCAGAAGTCCATCATTAATTCTGGTACTGTCTCATATCCATCTAGCCTTGTGCTTGGATGAGCACCTCTTTCATGGTTTTCTCCCCAGCCAGATCCAACTAGCCATTTTCTTCTATGCTGCTACTGACTAGTAGGAATAAACCTGTAAATAATGAACAGAGAAGCTGATGATGTAAGTTCCGGGCCAGCCATGGCTCTTCAGAATGCTTAGAAGCCCTATGTCACATACAAAAGCAATTAATCTTCCCCCTCATCTGCAGGCAATATCTGATGGTGTGTACTTTACTTTTCTGCAGCCAGCAGCCTGTCACCTGTGCAGTCACTGTTTTTCCTAACAAGCAACAGAATCTACACCAGGGTGTACAGACACGCAAGTGCACATAGAAGGGAGGAATTTTAAATAGAAAGGTTTTCATTTGAGTGCATTGCATAGTCTGCAATGCACAGTAGTGCAGTCCTTAAAAGTCCCTTTAAGCAACACCTTGTTACAGGGACTCAGCAGTGTCTGAATAGTTACAGGGTGACCTGAATGACTGCTGGAAATAAAAAACAAGACGAAATACTGGTCAGATTTTGACCCATGAATGCAGATGACCCTTATATCCTTATCTATTTCTCTTTTACCTCCTTGCTGTTTAGTTAGGCTCTTCTGGCAATAGTTTTCTGAACCTATCTCTCTTGATAACATACTTTCATCAATCAAATGACAGAATTTTGCTTTGGTTGTTGAAATGGCAGAACACAGGAAGTATCTTGTCAAGGACTCTTCTCTTGACCTTTCTTGCCTTTCAAAGAACTGCTGCATTAGATTTGGACCACCTGACTGTTGTTAAGTGCCTGGCTTCTAAATGGAGGATGAGAGAGAATTCTTTCAACCAAGGGTTTGCATAGCTTTCAGAGCTGATGGGGTTGCAGGACTGGACTGTCGCTCTCGACATGTGCAAGAATTTTTGCTTAGTTAGTTCAAAGGACAATCGGCTCTTAATTGGGACATAAAAGTTTTCTTCTGATGATCTATTTTATACCCAAGTCTGTTTTTTGAAGGAAAACTCTCTGCTGTCCAGTTGATTAATTGTCTTACCATTACAACAAGAATGTGCTCATGTTGGCATGGAACATGCAAGAAAAACCTAGGAATGCACAGACTGATGACTTGAGTGAGTAATTGCTAGAAAAGGATAAACTTATAAATAATACAAGTTGAATGAAGTATTTCATTAAAGTAAAATAAAATAAAATATATAT
>VXAU01000059.1:0-40445 GCA_013399695.1 Formicarius rufipectus | reverse complement strand
GAACTCATCCCATGATGGCTCTCTGAAGGAATTTGGGGAGTAACAGCAGATGTCCTTCTTATAGATAAGTTCTCACTCCAAGGCTGCGAACTGCTCTCTTGAAATCTGTAAACACAGGCCTGCTTCTCCTGGGAACTGCACAATGAATTGTTCACAGAATATTCACAGAATATCCAATTTTCTGCATTCTGCAACATTTCATTACACATCTCTTTCTCAAATTTGCATGAATTACTTCAAGTTAAGGCCCTTATGTTCTGCTAAAGGATTTGTTTCCTTCACAATTTTAAAACATATCTGGAGAGAATTACATTTTCAGTGTTGAGCTCTATAGATTGCTGCTTGGATTACATAATACAGTTTGAGTGACTTTGAAACTAATACTTCGACGCATGAAAATTGGAAAATATAATAAGAACTTCATCTTCGTTTGTCTCCTTGAATAAAAACAACAAATAATTGGACATCTGTCACTAAACAAAAGGGAAGAACCCAGTACTGCCATTTTGCAATGGCCAGAAGTAATCTTGTGCTAGTAAAAACGATGTTGTGTTTTGTATTTCAATTAATTAAAGTGAATTGACCTGTGCAGAATTAGGAAATGCTTTTGTGATTATGTCTTTTGCAACACCTGAGTAAACTCATGATTTGCCAGTGCATCTTCCTGCACAATATTTACATGTTCTTCTCATAAAAACTTTATTTTTAAACTTAACACTACAGTAGTTAAACCAGCAAAAACAACTGCAGGTTTTCTTCTGCCAAGGAAGTAGCACTTACCGGTCCAGACAAGAAAACCATTTCAGAAAATGTTTTCTTTAAACACAAAAGAAATATCTGTACTCTTAAATTCATAGAGGGTACTCTCACTTAAGTGCTGAACATATTTGTTGGACTGAGACTCTAAATCCAAGTTTCTATGAATGATTTAAGTTTCATCCTGTCATCACAATTGTTCTACTTTTATTTGTTAATGGATATGATGCAACTGGCCAGCTCGACTTCTGTCAGGTCTTTCCATCGCCTGTGATGACCGAAGAGAACAAAATTTTGAATCTGTTTGCTAAAGTATCCGGCTGATTCTCCATTAAAATGCTGTAGGAAATAGTGTCATTATTTATTGAATTTCAGGTAAAGGACATCCTCAGTCTTTTCCTCAACCACTAAACAGGATGTAGATCTTTTGTAGAAGATCACACTGGTCAAGTTGGACATGCCATTCCTAAACCCATGCTGGCTAGGCCTGATTGTTCTGTATGTGCTGCATGTGCACTTTTTAAGTGAATTCCTTATCAACTAAGCCATCCATCCTTCAAATCCCTTTCTCTTAATTTCAGAGGAAGAATGTTGTGTGGGATGGTACAAAATGCACTGAACAACTCTAGGCACTCATAGTCCCTCTTTTCTTACCCAAAACTGCTGCAACCCACCACTGAAAGCCATCACATTTTCGAGGCAAGACTGGACCTAACGGAAGCCATGCTGGCCATCATGAATCACCTTTCTGTTTCCCATATGCCTTAGCACACTTTCCAGGAAGATCTGCTCCATGACCTTGCCAGGCACAGAGCTGAGATTCATTGGCCGGTAGTTCCCCAAGTTTTCCTTTTTTAACTTTTTAAAAATGAGGAACCTGTTTCCCCTTTTTCAATCACTGGAAAATTCAGCAATCCGCCAGACAGGTGTGATGGATAATGGCCTAAAAATTCTTTCACCAGTTCCCTCAGGACTCTCAGATGCATCTCATCAAACTTGTGAATACTGAGGTTTCTGAAATGGTTTGGACCTGACCTTCTTCAAGCCCCTTCCTTTGGATTCCGTGAATTGGGTGGTGAATTAGGGTCCTTGCCACTGAAGATCAAGGCAAAAAATTTTTTTGAGTAGGCCAACATTTTCCATATCAGTTGTAGTTAGATCTTCTATTTCAGTCATCAAACTGGGAAATGTGGTTTCTTTCAAACTCCTTTGCTATTCTATGTGCTTGTAAAAAAACTCTTCTTGTTATTTTTCACATCCTTAGCCAAGTTCAGTGCTAGATGTGCCTTGACTTTCCCTATCCCCTCACTACACTCTCAGAACATATCCCTATCATCTCTCCAGGATATATATCCCAACCTTCACATGCATTTTTCCTTTTGGTTTTGGTTTGTCTGCGAGGTCTTAACTGACCCATTTTGGCCCCTTGCCTGAATTCCACTTCTTGCCTTCTCTGGTAAGTTTTAGTTCACCATTTCTACTGAGCAACAGGTCCAGCTGTGCCTCTCCTCTGATTGGGTTCTCCATCACATGTACTCTTCTACTTTGTTGGACTGGTAGGTGTTAATTGTTGCAGTTTTCTGGAAGATGTCCAGATGGTTGAAGATCCCTACCAGGATCAAGGCCTGTGACCATGCTGCTTCCTGCAGTTGAAGGAAGAACTTTTCATCAGCCTCTTCTTGATTGAGTGGCCTATAGTGAACATCAGACTTAAAGCTGTTGTCTTTTATTTTCACCCATGAGGTCTCAACTGGTGCATTGCTCTTCTTCAAAGCGAACTCTGTGCAATCAGACCCACTTTTGACACAGAGGGGAGCTCTCCCACCTCTCCTTCTTTGTCTATCCCTTCCGAACAGTTCATAGTTGACAGACACAGTATGGTGTCTTCATTTTGCTCCCTGTCTCTGTTTTCCAGCTCAGGAACCGGGTACCCCCAGAAAAACTAGTCTTACTATTGAAGACTAAGTCAAAGAAAGCATTAAATACCTCAGACTTTGCCTCATCCTTTGTCACTATGCTTCCTTCTATATCCAATAAATGACAGAGATTCTCCTAGCCCTTCTTTTGT
This sequence comes from Formicarius rufipectus, assembly GCA_013399695.1. NCBI lineage: Eukaryota > Metazoa > Chordata > Aves > Passeriformes > Formicariidae > Formicarius > Formicarius rufipectus. Next base: position 37,621 of record VXAU01000059.1, on the reverse strand, counting down.
TCTTGACATGTTTATATAAACACTTCTTTTTTTATTGCATAGTTTGACTATGGCCCTTCTAATTTTCCCTATAGTATATAGACAACCCATAGTTCTGTCTGTCTCTCACTCTAAAGTTCACATTTTTATAGTTTCTTCTTCATTGTCTATTTAATGCGCATTTCCCTCAGATTTTAATACAGTCTATTTTAGACAAATAGTCTGAAGAAATGCTGTTGTCTAGAGTTTTCTCTTACCTTGGACAAGTTTCATGACTATGAACTAAAGTTTTATTGTCTATAGAAGAACTATTTTTACTCATAGTAGTAAGATAATAATTAAAAGGAATAAAACTGTTAAGGTTTGCAGCAGAGTCAAGAGTGACTCACTGAAATTACAAAAAAAAACTTAAAAAATATAAGAAAAAAAAATCAGAGCACCATTCAACTGCTTCAAGTGAGAGGTTTCTTAAAGTAAGCCAGGTAAACAGCTGTTAAACTATTTAATTTTGCACATTACTTCTTTCTTAATTAGTTGATCCTCATGAAAGGAACCTGTTTCCTGAAGCAGGGAGTAAAGCATAGTATTATAATCGATTAGTGCTGTGAATTTCTTCCCTTAAACAAAAGCTTTTGCTCTTCTATAGAAAGTAACTTTGCAAAATTAAAAAGTACATACATAGGTTTAAATGTCTAATATACACATTTTAACAGTAACAAACTTTGAACCTGAGTAGTTACGATGAATTTAAATGGAAAGATGAATCTAGAACTGTTTAACACTGCTGTGCTAATCAATAATCTGGTGTACAGTAATTTTTCACTTCAAACATGCTTGTATGAATTTCAAACTTCAAGATGAAAAACTACAAAATGTATACATACCTCAATTTAAGTGGAGTAATGTAAAAACTAAAAATATTATCTTTGAAAATATCCTACAAATATTTTAAATCATCATTTTAAAAAGTCTACACAAGCGTTCAAATCTGTGTGTGTCATGACAGATGTTTTGTTGTTAAGAAGTTGTCTCAGGTGCAATGCCACTGATCAGTGGTTGTATTTGAATTACTGTATTGTTTAGTGATGTCTTCCTTTGCTACTGTTGTACAAACAGAAGATGTTTTCCACACAATGTTTGCTGCAGAACTGACAACCATGACAACTGTCTTTTCAGATCCCAGCATTGTGCCTGACAAGTGTAGGTGTTGGGCTATTATGTTTCTTTCACCTGGTAATCAGTGACAAATCTCTACTGATTTTAGTAATTAGAGTGAGCCTCTGCAGAGGGAACATGGAACTAATTCCGCTGCCCCAAATCTCATATCCAGTCATATTCCCTGAGCAGTTTTACCATGATGGCAACTTTCTGCATCACTACATAGCATTCAAATTTATCACTTACAGTGCTCTTCTACATTACCTGGAGACAAAAGCATCTGCTAAAATTTTTGCTGTAGCTAAAAAATACCTGGTGGTGATCACAGTAGCACATGTTCATTGTTGTTCTTGTTTAGGGCTTTTGCCTTGAGAAAACTCTAAAAGCTCAATATCTTTGAAAGTTCTAATTCAACTACACTCTGCATCAAAAAGTTCGTTCTGAAGTGTTTATACGCTAATCCCTTCTTCATTGTCAATAACACTATTATTTTTTCAATTAGCAACTTTATGTAAAATTTGCAAATCTGTTTCTTTGTATTTAGATTGCTCTGTATATGATAAGCAGGACATGGTTTCTTGTTTGTTTTTTGTTTGTTCGGTTGGTTTTGTTGTTGTTTTTTTGTTTTGTTTTGTTTTGTTTTTTTCTTAAAGTACATTGTGCTCTTTCAAGTTTTATTTTCCTTGTTTGGTGTGAAATTACCAAAGAACAGGAAACGTGTATTGTGTACTGTATTTTCTGAAACTTTAAATTCCTGCTTAAATCTAGACTTTTACTGAAACTTTAAAGGATAGAAATCCAGCATGAACTTATAGTCTAATTAAAATATACCTCAGTGTCAGACCAATGGGTTGAATCAACTATTTTGTCTGTGCATATGGGGAGAGAAACAGGTCTCCAGTATCAGTGTCCACATGGTAAGCCTTGCAGCTGCAACAGCCACAGGGGTTGGCAACTGCACGCTATAGAAGGCCACATGGAGCACCTGACAATCAATAAGGCCCACCAGGTAACCTGCCCACACCACATCCCTGGAGCCTTCGACTGGCTGCAGCACCTGTCATTTGGGCTAGGAGGATAGCCAGTGGTCAGTGAGCCAAAGGTCAGTCCCACCTGGCTGGAGTGGCCTTAGTAGGTAAAAGAGGCATGAAGGAGGTCTCCATCTTCCTCAGTCTGCCCTCATGGAATTTGCCAACATGTGACCTCTTGGTGATTACTATATTTTTCTCTTTTTATTCATTCTTCTCTTAATCTCTCTCCCTTTACTCTATTCTTCCTCTTGTAGGTAACTTATAACCTATTTTCTGTATTTCACTGAAGTTGTGGGTTGGTGTTTGCCTAGTAGCTTGCTATTAAGTGCAGTGCTTCTGTGGAATATTTCCCCTCGTAGTATGTTGCTCCTGTAAAATCTTTTTGTCAAAACACCTATTTTTTCACCAAATTAAAAGTAATCTCTCAGAGAAAAGTGTGTCTTTTTCTCCAGACATGAACTTACGGCATCAATCAAGGGCTTTGCAAGAGTTCCTGTTGGCAAAATCTCTTAAAGTCTAAAGTGTGCACCTGGTAAATCTTGGAGCTTCTGGACCAGGACATAACACTGAGCTATACTACCAGCTCAAACAAACAACTCATCAGATGAAGAGATTCTCATCCTTAGATGAGAACATTTGAAGCACCTAATCTTGTATGGGTGTCCCTGTGAAGAGTTGTGTAGCTGTCATCCATTATCTAAGAATAGCAGTCTGACACAGTTGATCAAATCATGTGTGAATATATTTATCATTTCACTGAATGTTTGAGTTGAAGGAAAACTGTTTATGGAAAAGTAAAAGGACAAATAGTTTTGGGATGATATAAGTATTGGAAGGAAAGTTTTATCTACAGGAGTTTTCATATAGAAAAAAATTCCATATTCACTAAACTTGTATATTTACATTGTCTTTTTTTTTTTTTTAACACCTCTTCTCTCTCTGGTTCTTTTGTTCTTGTTAAATAATATTGCACTTTAAGAGGATTTTGCATTTGTCTATTGCACTGGTTGTTCCTGAAAGAAAAGAACTGAAGTCAGGACACACAAGCTAACTGGTATTGATCTTAAATACCCTCTGGCAATCAGAATGGATCAAAAGTACCATTATCTCAGGGACTCCGATAAGCACTACAATAATTTGCAGCTTTTGGAGAAAGCAAAAATTAACATCTTCACTTTCTCTTCTGCAAAAGAAAGATAGCACTTTTATATGCCTACTTCTCTAGGGATATTGCGGATGGATTATGATAGTCTAATTAATTTGAAGCAGTGTATGTTGTGTGGTATAGTTTTTCAAAGATTTCTATAAAATATCAGCCTGCCTCTTCGTACAAAAAGCTGTAACTAGTAACACCACATTTTGTGACTTCTCCTATAAATAGTCACCTCAAGCTGGAGGCTTCTACAAAAACTACTATTGCATGATTTAAGTCTATTTGTCATAGCCTTGAGAGTCATGAGTTGTCTACGCTTTTAAGAGAAAAAGGGTGGAAAATATTTATAACAAAAAAGTATATTTGATATCATGGGATCATCTTAGAAAGTGATGCACAAGTATTCTTCCATTAGAGGTTGTTTTCTTCTTTAGAGAATCTCTTGTAATACACTTAATCAATATTAATTAATTAATCATTAATGACTAGGCAAAAGTACTGTTCATTGCATTTAAAAACCTAATTCAGTAAACATCTTCCAAAGATGTTCTATACCTATACTTCTTAATCCACGTTTTATATTTAAAGGTATATTGAAGCATTAAAACTGGAATCTTAAAATGAATCACAGTTAAGAACACTGACTGTATTAAGTAATATTATCAAGATGCAGAAGAAAGAATTAAATATCTATGCTTGCCAGAAATATAAAATGACAAAACTGACATATCAAGAAGGTGGACTTTAGCATCCTTAATCATAGATATTAGAGTTTGAAAACCTAAGGTTCAAAAAAGAAGACTAATGTCTTCATACATTAAAGTGGATTTATACTGAGTTACTATGAATGGCGTGGAACCCTGACACTGATGTTATAAGGGTTGTGGAGTTAACAATTATAGCATTTTTTTCCTAGCACTTTTCTGTAGGGTTTCTATCCTTGCTTTGATTAAATCTATTATTTCTGGGAAGCTGAAAATTTTTATGGTGATCAGGCCCTTTAAGAAATTTTCAATGGGATATAAACATGTAAGAATGGGAAAACACCCATGTCACACTACTCTCCTGAGGCTGCTACAAAATGCTCAGTCTGAATTAATTTCTCACACAGTGTTATTCAGCTAGGCCAATTCTTATCCTACATCTGGCAGTAAAACCTCAGTATCTACAGAATGCTGATATATCTGCATCTATAGATGCTTCCAAATTAAAAATACTTGATAGCAATGCAGTCTTTAATTATTTTAGTTAAGGAAGAGGGCAAAGAATCTTAGGAAAGACTGCTAAGATAGTCACTGGGATCAAACTTTACTGAAGTCAAGACTGTGGCTTTGTGCACGATATATGGTGCTTATGTTTCGGACAATCTTCTTGCATTAACTTAATGATGTCTGTCCAGTTGTATTTAGATATAAATGTCTTCTGAAAACTTAATATTGTCATCAGTTTTGTGACTATTTGTCTTCAGAATACCCTAATGGAGCTCTCAGATGGGAAACTGAACAGTTTTAGGGTTCCCAAGCCTGAACTTGAGAAAATTTAGGTAACAACTTTGAAACTCAGTGCACAACTATGCAGCCCAAGACAAGTGGTTTCCTAGATTTGAAACTACAACACATTATTTATGATACATTGCTTTGTGTGTTCTAGAAATCAGCCTTTCATTCACAAGTCTGTTTGCATAGCCAGAGCATAGAAGGAGATTATGAACTGGTAAATTCAAGACCCAATGCGTGATGCAGAAGAATGGAGAAATGTTTTTTCAAAAATAATCCAGACCTCACATGTTACCTTGTCTATCATGATTAATTCATTAATGTCCCACTATCCATGTATAAAAAAATTCTATCCCTCTTCAGACAGATGCAAGACTGAATTAATTACATAAGACATATAGCTAGAACACCTGCAAGTGTGTTCTTTCATGAAATGAAAACTGGATACAATCTGTTTAGAGTTCTGCAGAGGTCCAGGAAATGCTCCTCTGTGCCTTAGACTATTTACATTAAGATGAAAGTAAAATGATGCTAAAATTATTGGGATTTCATTCAAAACTCCATCCTGCAGTTTCATATAACATTCAACTACTGTAGCTGAAATGGAATTCAAGTTAAGCTTGACATCCTTTTCTCTACATGTATATGAACATGTCTTATTCAGCTTTCAATGGAAAGGATAAATGATACTCTCCAATTCTATAGTGGCCAGATTTGCTGATGGAGTCTTACCTCGTCCTTTCCCTTGGTCACCTTAGACTCATTCTAATTCTCATCACTGTACTGGTGTACAAATGCCATTTTTCATTCACAAACTGAAATAATCATGTAGAACCACAAGAAACAGTGAAACTCTATGATTTCTATACTTTAGATGGCTTCTTGTTGTATTTGTTCAATAGGTAAGTGATCTTTTCAGATTGCAGAAATGCAGCATATAAAATATGATTTACTGAGGATGTTGGCTCACATCCACTGTGCTTTGAAACACAAGTGACAGGCACAGAAAATTTTCAGACTAGCAGTAAAATTTTTATTTTTTTAGCTACCAATATCATAAACTGAGGAGAATTAATTCTGTTTCTAACATCACTATCCACAGCACAGATTATTTTGGCTATAACTAAGGTAACATAATTGTTGATGTGGACCCACAATGGAGTCCAGTAAGTCTCCCAAGCCTCCACTCTTAAAATCTTGCACAGAATTAGTCTGAATCTGCTTGTGTAAAGGAAATAAGCATAACTAAATGAAAAGTATTGCTGAGCTGCATTGCTTCTTAACCATCTAGAACCTCCTGTGTGTAATAGTATGTGTAACATTCAAAATGAAGGCCACATGGAAAACATCAACATATTCAAGATTTGTCCCTTTTGTAGATAACTTGCCTTGTAATATTCTTCTCTAGTCTTCAGTTCTGACATAAAACTCAATATGGCTTCTGTTGCTTTCATTAACTCTTTTTTCTTATGGGTTTTACTCTCTCTCATATGAGAAAAAGAGACCTAAAAGTATATAAAAACATTTAAATTATTTAAAAATTAAGTAACAGTTTTTCTATCCTCAAAATCCACTTTTAACTTGGCTTTTCTTTTAAAATTATTTTTTGTAATAATACGGCTTTTTCATATATTTCAGTAACCCAGCACCTCACTGAAGAAAGAAGACGAAAAAAAAAAAAGGGAAAGTAAAACTGCAAAACTTACAGCGTCCTCTCCTATGCTATGCTGCTGTAAGGGACAAGCAGGACAGCATTAGAGCTCTTAGAGTCAGTATAAAGGATTGCTCTGGAGGAACTCCTATGAACCTCTGCTCAAAGTCACAGAATTGAAGTAAAAGAAGTATTTGAACACTTTCTACTCTTTTGCTATGACAGATATATTTTTTAGAGAGCATTCAGAAAGCCATGCTGATATTAGGTTCTTCAGTGTTCCTCAAAAGAAATTTTTGATAATATGGAGCTTGTGATTTTGGTGTTTTGGTTTTGTGACTTAGATATTTTTTCAAATGGGTGACATCAGAAATAACATTTAGTTCATTCAAAACATTTTCAGATGCAGGATTTGACCCCACAACCATTCCTTCTCATCTTGTGCAGTCTCCTTTTAACCAGTGGAGTCTGATATTAGTTTATTCAGTCTGTCTGGTATAAAGAATGGAGATTTATGTCAAAAGCTGTTAGAAGTTAACTTGACAAGGTACTTGTTGCCTTGATTATGATTTCAGTCATATTTTCTATATAGTTTATTTACTGAAATTTCCTTATTCTAATTTTTTAAAAGTTGTTCTATATTCATCTCAGCTCCTGTGAGGCTGGCAGAGGACCCATGATTTGACAAGTTCTTGGTGAAATGCTCATCCAGATACTGAGTGCCCAGTGTTCCCGTTCATGGTGTGAAAGTGTGCGTTAAAAGTATATTGCTGCCTAACCGTTTCAAAGTGAATGCGAACAGTAAGATAGAATGATAATTTAAACTCATAATTATAAATTACTGGTCTCTTGGCAAAAACAAAAACACATAGCAACTCTGTAAAGAAAAGTATGCATAAAAATGAGTGCACAGCTACTTAAATTGCTTGGTTACCCCTTGACTGAGCAAAATAATTTCAGTTACAGTATAAAAAACTCAATGATAAGAAGTTTTATTTTGATAAAATATAGAAAACCTTTCATATTTGGGGGGCGAAATTAAAAGTTGTTCACCACAATGTAATAAAATATTAAACTGTTAGAGAGCATTCACAGGAGCATAACAAAGACGGTGAAGGGCCTTGAGGGGAGATTGTATGAGAAGTGGCTGAGAGCACTTGGTCTGTTCAGCCTGAAGAAGAGGAGACTGAGGGGAGACCACATCACAGTTATAAATTCCTCATGAGGGGAAGAGGAGGGGCAGGCATTGATCGCTTCCCTGTGGTGAACAATGACAGGACCTGAGGGAATGGCCTGAAGTTGTGTCAGGAGAGGTTTAGTTTGGATACTAGAAAAAAGTCCTTCACCCAGGGGATGTTCGGGTAATGGAACAGGTTCCTCAGGGAATTGGTCACAGCACCAAGCCTGAGAGAGTTCCGGAAACCTTTGGATGATCCTCTCAGGTGCATTGTGTGACTCTTGGTGATGTCCTGGGCAGGACTAAGAGTTGGACTCAATGATCCTTGTGAGTCCTTTCCAACTCAGCATATTCTGTTATTCTGTGAAATTTCATATTGTGTATTTTCTCATGTTAAAGATGTCAGTTGATTATAAAATAGCACCAGTTGATCAAAAAGATTTCAGAATAGGAATCCTTAGAGAAGAGACAATTTCTTTTTTTTCCAGAGGAAAGATGTAGTTGTTGACATCTCCTAGAAATGATGCATCCTTCCAAAGAAAATATAATAACATCCTATAATACTCAGTTTTTGAAACTTTGATATTACTGTCTTGGGAGTATTGTACTAGACACTTAGTTTTGTTTTACATTTTTGTGATCAGTGCAGCAAGTTCCACATTAAAATAAACTTCATTAATTTTAAATCCCTAAGTTAACAACATTGCTGTAATGTAGGTCAGGTATTTTCTCAAAAACTCACTGTCTACCTCTGCACAAATGTCAAAATTTGTCAAGTGTTCTCCAAATGCTAAGAAAAGACGAGCTGCTGCAATATCAAAATTCTCTTGTGGCCAGAGAGCAGATTGTCTAGTCTATACCTTTTCCTCTCTGTTATGTCTTTTTGCTATGATGAAAATGCCAAAAAGCAGTGTTTCATGCTATATTTAAGAAATATGCAAGTGTACAGTCAAACTGCTGTTCCCACAGCAAAAGGCTCTGGTATGATCATCAGGGTACCCCTGTGCAAGGAGAGGATCGCAAGCGTCTTATGGGTACATTTGTCAATGCTAATCTGTTCAGCTCTACTAGTTTCAGAGCTTCCTAGATGTGTTGTTGAAGTAAAGATAATATCCTGAACTAATACTTATTCTTTATTAAGGTACATGCAGCTAGGAAGAAACGAACCTCTTATTCTCCCTACTACTCAACATGACAAGTGCCTAGCACAATACCAAACTACAGCACTTGTCATGCTACCAAGTCAGTTTTTCAAGGACTGGGCATGGATTATGCAATTGTATTAGTATAATATGAAATAAAATGGAATTTTAAATATAAATATCCTACCAAAAGATTAGCAGCAAGAAGAGTGGTTTTGTTCCAGATTATTGTTCTATTTGTACTTATTGGGAGAGATTAGTACAAGTCCTGGCATACAAACAAGTCCAAACAGGGAGGGCATACAAAATAGTTACTGAGCTCACCGACAGAAAAAAATCCCCAGACATTAAAAGGGACTTCCAAGTAGAAGATTTCTTTTTAGTGCCCAAAAGGATTTACAAGACAGCAATATACTTGTATGTCTGTAACCTCTGATAATTACAGGTTAAATATTAATTTTTAAATGCCATTTAAAAATATTTAAAATTGCTGTCACATCTCAGAGGAGTTAAACCTAAACTTTTCCTCTTCCAAGTATTATTTTGAATTGTGTTTATAGGTTTTCAAACCATACCTAAAGGAGTTTCAAAATACCTGATATGATAAGTATCTTTCCAGAAATCTCAGCGCTTGCCAACCTCAAGAAATCAGTGCATGGTAGTTTGCAATCTGAATTTACATTCTCTCACCATGCTAAAGCACTAAAGACAACCTTAATTTGAAGGATGAATGTGGTTAAGAAGAAAGCATAGTGCAATTTGAACATGAAGTCAACATCCTGTTGGAAAGCAGTAAGGACAAGGTCCTGGAGCTCAGTGTAGAACACTGAAAACTCATGCATCATCAATGCCACTAGCAAGTAACACCATGAGCAGACAGCTGCTGTGTCACATCATGGCTGCTGAAGCTGAGACCCTACAGTGTTCTGCTTTCCTCTCCTTCCAAATGCTTGTGTCATGTTAAAATTATCCAATTCCCCCCACTTTTGTCTTGACCGTCTTTTCAATCAGCTCTAAAAATCAAGTCTCTATATGTTGTTTTGCAAAGATGCTCTTGGTTTCTGTATGGACCAAGAATAGAGCAGCACTGAAACAGTATTCCTTGCAAGTCAATCAATTCTGTTATTATGCTTTAACCCTGCCTGGGCTAACATGGGTGTACTTCTGAGACCTATGGTACTGTTCTCTACCACAGATGTTTATTGGTTCATTAGAAGGTTGCTCTGAAGCCTCAGCATGTGCTGTGTAATGTACCACAGATTTCTTTTCAGTTTCTTCCACTAAATAGAATCTCCAAAATGCTGTTAGAAGTACTGTGAAAACCCACATTCTTTTTTCCCATTAGTTTTCTCTGTGGTCTGATTGTATTGAAGCGACATAGAGAATTTTAACTGTAGTCTTTGTTTTCAAGTTCTGTAGAAAAGGCAGTCTTGCCACAAGGAGTTGTCACCCTAGTTTTGACATTAAATTCAGTAAACAAAGATAAAATCTGCTTCTGTATTTGATTCTCTCTAGTGCCACCTTTTTCAGCTCTGCCCCTTGCAGTGAACAAAAGGCAACACTGAACTCCTAATGTGCCTTAACATGGACTTGCTTGCAAACTTATGAATTATTTGCAAGTACTTCATTGCTACAGACTGTGGTAAGAGGTAAAATACACTCATACTCCTTGTCCAGAAACTTTTTCCAAAGGTTGTGTTGTGTGGCTATTCCACATATTTGGTCCCTCCTTGCATTTTAGCAAACCTGCTGCTACATGAAATTAAGAAACATCATTCAGGCAATGTCAACAAAGAAGTCACACAAATAGCAACAAATAAGAATTAACGCCATTATCTGATAGAGAATACCATATAATATTCCTTTTAAAAATATCCTTACTTGAAGAGCGGCGAGCGTTGGCCGAGTGGTGTAAGTCGCCGCCTGTGGAGCCGGCTCCTCCTCTGTAGACGCCAGTTCGAATCCCGAGGAACTCGCTGTCCCCATCCGAGCGTGCTTGGCTGTGGCAAAATGAACCTCAGGAGTAAAGGGGGTGGGGCCAGTTCCACGCACACTGTGCCTCACCTGAAAAATCCATTGCACAGGCCTATCCCAAAATCTTTGTTCGGGAAGTCCAGCCAACAGCAACAACTTGAAGAAAGTAGTAATTCCCTCCCCAGCAATTTTAAGTTAAGAAAACAGAAAAAGAAATGGGCAATTAGAAGATAATGCAGCTGACACTATTTTTATGGTTTTTCAGAACCTATGATATCAACTGATTTTCTGTGACCTCATACCTTTTTGCTATATTTTTTTTAAAATTTACTAGGCTAAGCCTGCTAAGAAATAGAAGCTCATGCTCAAATATAGAAACAGAGTCCTTAACTTCTGCCTAACAGCATTAGACAAAATGTTCTGTGCTAATATTGTGTACAGATGCAAATATCCATATTAGTTTTTTTCTTGGATTTTAGCTTTTGATTCCAGCTTCTAAATAATTTGTATCTTTCTTACCCTTCTCTGTATGTACTCTCAAATTCTTTTAAAAACTAAATCTTGGACCACAAAAATAGGCAGAAAAGTTCTACCACTCACACTACTCCACTCCTATCAGAAAAATAACCAATGTAGAATTCTTCCTGGCAATTCAGGTATTTCTTTTGACAAGAGCACAAAAGTCTAGAAGCTGCTGCTAACAAGACTCTTAGGTTTAGATGTTTATTATCAGCCCTTTATTTCTATTAGTAAAATATAACTAGAAACTGAAATTAGTTGATCCTAAAACGCTGGGATTTCATCAGTTATCTGTATGATGTCGCTCTACAACTACAATATTGTGGGTCTTGCTGTCTAGATGCTGCTGTACGAGTTACTGACACAGGAATAATCTTTCTTCAGGGGAATATATACTAGCACATGCATAGATGTGAAAATATAGAAAAAATTGCTTAGAAATCATATTGAGATAAGGAACCTAAATGGTAAAACATGACAGACACTGATCTATTCAAAATCCTCTAAGGTTTCAGTCATCTGAAACACAGATCTGACTTTTATTTTTCATGACTTAGGAAAGAGTAGGTTTAATTTTTACCTAGAACTTCAGACTTTTTGCAGAAGCTTGCACATCTTTCTCAGAAATGTCAAGACCAACCTCTGTTGCGACAGCATACAATTCATATGATGAATTTTTATCATATTTTGTACAGCAAAAAGTTGATAACTACTCTATTTTTCACATTGAATAGTCATAAAGTGATTTTCCTGGCTTACAGCTTTTCAAAATATAGTCCTTTAAGATTTTTTTGGCTAAACACATGTGAAATCTTGTTCAAAATGAAGTTACAAGTACTGTAACTTTGAAGTTACAGAGTATTCTTGCTTCTAACAATTTATTTCAGTTTTCTGGATCAGTTTAAGGATGAGTTATGACTTGTTTTACCACATACCTCACCACAAAAAAAATAACAGGAATGGAAACTTTGAATGTTGCATATATGGGGCTTGTTTAAAGGTAAACTGGCAGGGGAATTGAACCCAACTGAAAATAAGATTGCAAGTCAGAATAACAATTTAATGAAAAGATCATAATAAATACACTGATACAGAAGGAAAATCTGTTTGACCCACTAAAAACAGATGTGCAGCCCAGCACAATGGGACACGAGCAGAATGGAGCTCACCAATCCATGTGCTGAACAACATATGGCCCCACTGAGTACAAAGAAAGAAGAAACCTGCTGGTGAGGAAGATGGTTGCAGTCTGGTCAAGAGTGGCAGTCACAGTCCTGTTGAGGCTCTAGTCCTCTGGATCTCATGAGAGATCCCAGTCCCAAAACCCCAAGCCTATCTATGCTTAGGCTCAGATAAGAATGCCCAGTACCTTCCCCAGGGTGGGGAGTTTCACTATGCGTGATTGACTCTGTGAGGTGAATCATGGCATATTTTTTGGCATCCCTAATGCCCCATTAGCAGACATGACCCTCAGGTGGGTGTGAAGGTACTAATGGCTCTCCGGAGGGGAATTATCACCTGAGTCATAGGTGTGAAGACAGGAAAACTTCCTTTTATTTCACAGCAGTTCCTAAACAACCAGCTTGTAGCCTGAGGGGTCGGGTGTCCCCTGGGCAGCTTCTGCCAATGGTCCATTGTGAGCAGTTCATGAGAAAATGACATAGAGGGTTTACAATACACACTCATAGAGTGACAAACTGATCCTGGCTACTATAACCAGGACATATATTTACATTCATTATGAAGAACTATTATCATTAGACCTCGAACCAGGACAGGACTAAAACAACTCCTGCCCGATGTCACTATTTTCTCTTTATACAATTCATCTAGCTTTCTGGTCATATTCTGACATGGAACTATCAGAATTTGCCATGACACCATATAACAAGTACAAGGAAAGAAAGAAACGGAGATTTCTAGGGCATACACTTGTGTCAGACAGACAATGAATGCTTGACCTACCAGGTTATTTGTTTGGCTTATCTATTCTAGGAGGAGAAGGAGAAAGAAGAGGAGAAGAGAAGGTGGTCAAGCATACCATCTAGCCATACTATGCTATTTGCCATGAGTCCACACCAGCAGAGAAACTTTGTGGAGCACAGCACACAGACTTGGATCCAACATGGAAAAGAGCCTTTTTATCAAAAAGTCTGAGGAATCCTGGAGAGAAGCCAGGCCTTTGAAAAGGATGCAAAAAACCTTTCTGATGACCAGATATGATTGAACAAAAGTTGCTGCCACTTTAGAAGGTGGGTCATCTCAAGCCTGCAATAAACCTGCAAGGGAGAGCTAAGAGAGTAGGGAAGGAATTGTAAATAACACTTTTCCATCTGACCTAGTCAACATATCTGTGGTCTCTGTGAGGGTTGTGTCAAAAATGGCCTTTGGACTTTCAAAACTTTTCAGTCTGCTCTGGAAAATTCACTACAAAAAATTTAAGTGAATTCACTTCTGGGTTTTGAACTATTTGAAAACCTGTAAGCACTATTTTTTTTCATATTTTCATAACCTATCCATAAAAGCACTCCCAAATCTGCACCAACTGCATGTCCAGTGCGTAGTAGTCTCATACTCAAAAGCAGGAATGTGTTTGAGCTGAAGGACGTTGTTTTTTGTTTTCATAATTTATTCATCACTGATAGAAAGTCTCTCAGAATACGTGGCACTGCATAAGTAATAATAAAATTTTCATACCTTTCCATAAATTTGTCTGACCTCTTGTTCAAACATGTTCTCAGTGCCTCTGTTGAATGAGAATGTAGGTTTGTAAGAAACAATACAGCAATTGCCTCATATGAAATGGATTGTCTGCATTTTCATTTGCTTGCAAAGCATTGTGAATAACCTGCTATTACAAATTAATGTACTATCATTGACTCCAATACAGCTGCATCAGTGCTCCTCAGATGGAAGTCTTGTTCTTAAGAGAAAGAAGATCCTGTTCTTAAGTATTCTTGGATGATTTTCTTGAACGATTTTTTTCCTTTCTTTGCAAAATCCAGCAAAATTCAATCTTTAACACCAGCTGTTTTCTGAATAATAAAAGAATGTAAATGTACATTGCTTTGATTCTTCTCTGCTTCTCCATATAACTAGAGTTTACAGTCATTCTCCAGAATGTATTATGCAGTTATGTCCTGGTAAGTACTCTGCCTAGAGAATTCCCCTCCTAAACAACTGTTTGGAATACTACCATCCTTACCAGCTAGTCAAAATAAAAAGAATCTGTGTATTTTTTTATTTGTAGTTTTATAGTCTGAAAGTTAATTCTGATCCACATTTCTTTTTCTTATATAGTACAAAATACCTTTAACTTTTTCTTTCCTGTCTAAGTTTAGAGGAACTTAGAAAATTTGTTGGACTAGAAACTAAAGAAGGAGAAAAGCCTTCTTTAATTTCAAAACAAATTTTAATTAAGGTATGATAAATGGAAGAATAACAGTTTTTAGCTATAATATATATATCTATATATGTATTCAAGAGAAACAAAACAACCAGGACTAAACGAGTAAACCCCCTGAACCAAACCCTCCCCCCCGACCAGTCTCTGGCTCTCTTGGGCACAGTAGTATTTACAGATTGCTGGTGATGATGTTGCTCCTCTGTCAGTGCTGAGCTGCCTCCTGGGGGTTGGTGGAAAAGGCTTTGGCATCTCTCTCAGTGGGGTCGGTGGGAAGAAGCCGCTCAGAAAGGGAAAAACAAGGCTGGGATCCTCTTTCCTCGGCTTGTGGCTTGTTGGCCTCTGGACTGGAGCCTCCAATGCAAAAACCCCTCACTCCTGGGCTGGCCACCAATGGGCCCCCTCAGAAAAGCCTGATGCAAAGGCCCTGGCTAGTGATGTCTTCTCTCTCTCTCAGGCACAAGGAACTCTGTAAATCCAGGGATTAGAAAACGAGAGGAAAAAAGAAAGAGACCAAAACCTGTAGGGTAGAGGTTTCCCTGAGAGCTGTCTCTCACTCCCTCTCCTCCAGCAAACTGAAGGAAAAAGAAACCAAAAAGTGTGTCCCTCTAGCCCCCACATCCAGTGAATTACCAGTCACTAGGTAACGCCTTGCTTCTTTCGTTAGAGGCAATGGATGAAGATAGGCCTATTCGCCCCTCATTCTGGTGGTAGGGGAAAGAAAATATTCCACTAGATTCTAAAACCTGTAACATTTCCTCGGGGCAATACTACTTGTGAAATTTTAGTCCATCATTATTAAGTTGATCTTACCAAAAGAAGGGAATATGAAAACTGTAATCGTGTAATTACTAGGAAGCATTATTATAATAATTTTATCAGTTTACACTTGAAATTTCTGTTTAAATTTAAAATTCTACCTACATATGTTCTTACCATTCTCAAGTAGAAATAGCTGTAAATCAAGATGGAATCCATTTACTTTTTATGCAAATGTGCAGCCATCATGTGTGCCATTTTCAATAATAAAAGATTTAGTTACAGTGTTAGAATTCTATAAATGTAATACAACTCTTACCATAACTTCGTTTACACACTCTTTCCCAGTGAAATGAAAGCACCTGTGTTCATGTTTAGTATGGTCTCATTAATGAGCAATGAGCAGAGGATGAAGGAGTGGAAACTCTCACACTTGTTGACAGTAAAACACTGGCACAGTTGAAGCTATATTGTACAAGTTATCCTACAAGATTCACCCTTAGGCTGATATTAGGAGTGCACTGAAATACTGCATACTTTCAGTTCCTTGATTATTTGAATACAAAAGCAATCAAACCTGGGTCCAGGTGAGGGTTTATACATACGCATATAATGAAGTGGTGGTGCATCTAATTAATATCTGTTAGCTTAGAATACTAAGAATACTTAGAATACTGATGCTCCATTAAAATATTGATTCTATTCTACTCAGTTTCCATGTCATAATTTCACATTTCTTCCAAAGAAAGCATTGAGTGAAATTCCACATTAATTTTGAAGAAAGCAACTCAAATAGCATAAATTACGTAGGTTTGTCCAGAAGACAAAAGACATTGTCCAGAAGAGTAGCAGCTGTCTGCTTCCTCAAGGATGGAGAGCCAGGACCCAGGACAATCCCAGTGCCAGCTGTGTCCTCCTTAACATTAAATTCCAAGGCATGTAGAAATGGGGCTTCTGGGCGAAAGGCAAGGTTGGGGAGAAGTTCCATGGAAAGCTGGTGAGATCCATTAAGACTTATGAATGCTCACAGCGCCCTGACAGGTTTAGTGTCTTAAGATACCCCTGAAAAAATGGGACCACCCTAGCAATTAGGTAATGTGGCTGGTTGTGCATCAAGGAAAATTTTGAGTTAAGCAAATAGTAAGATTTTACCATGCTTATTTTTCTTGTCAAGTGCATGCTGAAATAGTAGGGACATGTGTACTCACAGTGAAGGGAAAGTTGCAGAAAATAGGCAATTCCAGATGGAAGTGTTTTTTTTTTGTGGTGGTCGTGTTACACACACAAACCCTGCAACTGCATTTTTGTTCAGATGGAGACGGTTTGGATTTAGAGTAGTGGATTTCAGTTTAGGAGCTATTACATGACACTGTTACCACACAAAAATCTTTCAATAAGCTACAAATAGAGTACAAGTTTTCAGCCAGATGTTGAGCACTAGTGCATATGACAAAAGAGGACAGAGAATTTTAAAGTCCCCAAGTCCACAACTCAGTAGTCTGGCAGATCACTGAAGTCTTGAGAAATTTGGACTAGCATACATGGTTCTGATTATAATGCTAATATTGATTTTTCTAGATATGAAGCTTCATGGCTGAGTTTGAAGCAGCTTAACTTTTGAATTTCCTGTGAATGCTGTTATTACAAAATATTACTCATGCACCAAAGAGAACAAAGATGAGTCAAAGCTACTGTGGCACAAGAATAAAGCTAAGTATTTAGGCAGAGTTGTGTATCTGGTGTTTATCTACTACGCACTCTATTGAAATCTGGTGTATGGTTTAAAAAAAATAAAATCATGTTCAGCTGTGACAGTACATTTTTCCTCTTCTCTTATTACTGTAGGATACAACCCCGCTATTTTTATCTGGAAAATTATTTGCCTCAAACTCTGGGTTCAGTTGTCTACATTTTGTTTAGCATTTTTGACATTTCTGAGAGAAATCTGTCTCCAAACGGTGAATTCAGCAGAACACAGAAGCAAGCACTAATAATGGATATGACACAGAAATTATTTAAGATGAAAGGTGCACTTGAATTTCTAGGAAACTGGAACAATGTAGGAATGAGAATTGGCTCATACTCTACTGTTACAAAAGCTCATGGTTACTGCTGATTTTCCAGAGACTGAGGAGGGTTTTTCCCAAGATTTTCAGTTATTTATTTTTACTTCTTCATTCTTTCCATTTTAAAACAAACAAACCAAAAATCACCTTCCATTTCTCATTTGAACAAAACATACACAGCTGCATTTTTGAAATATCCAGATTGTAGCATGCTGTACAATATCATGAATGACTGTGCTATTATTTTGGTGTCTAAGTGGAAAATGCATTGCTTTGGAAGCATTTGCAGAACTGCTTTTACACTTTTTTGTTCCTTGGTTTTTGCCTTTTTTTTTTCCCTTTTTTTAATGGTCCATCCTCATGTTGTGAATGCTCAGCATCTCTGTAAGTCAGGTAATTTGATGTAAAATCTGAAGGGTCAAGAGTTTGACATTCTTAAAATCTACATGTGAGGACTAGCATAGGACTCTATGGCGAGTTAGAGCCAACAAGTTTTTGAGAAATCAGGAGAGTCTTTAGAGTTTTCTGTGGAGGACTAAATTGAACCTATTGCTTCTTAGCCCAAGGGAGCAGAACACATACATGGAAAGGCAAGTTTAATGTCATAGACTATGAATACCTGGGGCCAAAAGCAACAATAAGCTTTTTCCCTCCCATTACAGAGTAGAGTTAAAAAAGGTATTACTGATTTTCAGTGATTTGTAACACTCATCATATTTGAAAGATGCTGCAATCCATACTTGCCACTTTCCTTCTTCTTCTGAACATGAGAAGATGCTCATCAGTAATTACCCCAAAGATGAGTTCTGAGCAACAACTGGGTACACAGCAAATATATGTAAGAATATCATGATAGAACTATTTTGAGGGCAAGTTTTCAACAGTGACTTCAGGGCCTATATAATTGTATTATCAGCACATGATATTTATTTCTGTGATTCTAAGTTGTGCACACACAAAAACACTTTTATATGGAGAATTTCAGAATTTCAAGTATGGCATAGCACTTGGCATTCTTTCAGTCTTATCTAGCGTGATAATTCTCAAAAAATAAAGAAGAAAAAGGGTACTATAAAAACAGAGAAGAAAAGGCTCCTCTCCTTTTCATGCCCTGAAAGCAGCTGAAAGCAATAAGAAAGGCCATTTCATGGGAGTCTGGGGAACCTTCTACTGTGTACTGTTGAACTTTGAAAACTGGTGGCATAGCTGATGAACAGGTAAAGGTTATATTGTGCCTAGATGTGTGAGCCATTGCTTGAAGGACTGACAGGGAACAGTTCTGAGCCTGTGTTGCTTGGTTGTAAAGGTGACCTTATCATTAGCATGTCCCAGACTGAGGAAAGAGTCTGTGCAGTTCAGCCACACCCCAATATCTGGATCTACCTGTCTGAATTTTAATTACATCCACTGTAAAGCTAATACATGTTCAAAGGCTGTCTGAGTAAGTGAATATAAGAGTCTTAAGATTTTTAGATTTGAAACTGAATTTTGAAATTTTTATGATTTACTTTAATGTAAATCAGTTTTGCATATTAGCTTTGCTCCACTGAAATTTAGCTGCATCAGCAGGAAAGCCTCAGATTTATACAGCATTTTTGCTGCACATTTGAAAACTCAAAACTTCTACTTGTATCTTTTATGTATAGACATAAATATTTAAAGAGTAAAATAATTTTAATTATTAAAGAAAAACAATACATAAGCTAAATTTAGCTCAAAGAAAAATTAGGTTTAAGTTCAATGTAAGTGTATGAACTATTTGTTACACAAAGAAGGGTTTGCCAATTAAATATTTGGTGGTATATTTGCAGCTGTATTATCTTGAGGCAATATATCATACAGTCTGCTAGTAATACCAGACTGGAAGGTTGCACTTTCTACTTGAATACAGCTTTATGTTATCTTTACATGATTTTGTGCAAGGTGCAGAATTTCTTAGTAAGAGAGATCTTTACCTGCTACAAATTAAAAAAAAGCCAAACAACCAAACACTATCTCTTTCTTTGCATGACCACTGTGGCTCAGGCCTCACTCAAAGTACAGTGAAATGAGACAGCTGTTCATCTTCCTTTGTGTCCTCCTTCAAATGATGAATCAAAAGGGTGTTTCAGAGAGTCCTGACACAAGAAGGACAGACACAAAGCAGTGAGCCTGTAAGTCCTCCTAGAGAGGACAGTACTGGCTCTCCAATTTTGTTGATTCCTGAAAATTAGGCATTTGCCTGGAGATGTGGTTTAGAGGAAAGCCTTACTGTTGTCTGAATAGGATTTGCAGCCAACCTTGACCTGAAAGCAGAGAAAGAGGGGAATGGCACCATGGTCACAAGATCAGAGATGGGGCCTGTAGGGATGGTGGTGAGAAGATAGTATGTGAATGAAAATCTCTTGCAGTGGTGCCACCTCCTGAAGCTAAGAGGTCTCACAAACAATTGAAATGGTAGGCAATAAGAAAGAAAAAGGACAAGGATTCTTTGAAAGGATGTGCTCCAACACCAAAAGAAACACAGAGCTTGAGATAGGTGACCACTTGGACCAGTATGATGCTGTCATCTCCAGTGATCAACAGGGCTCATTCTGGTATAATGTTCCAGAAACAACAGAGAGAGAGAGCAGGGCAAAAGGAACAGGGAAACTGAGACATGCTAAACTCAAGCTTGCAGTAATGGTATGCCACACAATGGGTGTTCAGTTGTCATTGCAAGTGCTTTCTGTCATTTCAGGTACAAACTACACTTTTCTGAATTTTGTAATAAGTCAATAATATTGAATACAGTTTCAGCAACATTTTCTGCTAGAAATTCTGCAATGGAATGAATATACTACTGTGAACTTTTCATGCAATCAGTAATACTATGGCATTGCTATTTGCAGACTCGTGATAATTTGGTGAAGATCAGTATTATATTGTGACAGGTAACTGGAGGAAGATATTTTGGATTATTAGCCTTTTGAATGAGCACACACCCAAACTGTATTCCTGGAGAAAAAACTTAAGTCCTCAGAAAAATATTAACTAAGATGTTATATTATTTGACACTCTCCATCTGCTAACTTTATACTACTGTGATATTCCACAAGTGTTATTTACACAAGACATTTAAGGATTTTAAGCCAAGTCAAGTCTAGATAAATCTTATTGAATATGATACCCAAAATGAAACAGATTGTTCAAGTAGAAAGAGTAAATAGTTTGGCCAGATGGCGCTTGTTTGAGTGTGGGGTTTTATGACTTGAGTAGTGGAGAGGAGGGGCTCATGCATCCCCATATACTAATTGTTGATCATAAACCACAGAAATCATTGGAGAAGTGATCATAGCATGTTTCACATCTTGAAACACAAGATTATGTACATTAAATTGTTGGATTTATTTTTTTTTTGTTTTGTTTTGTTTTTGTTTATTTGGGGTTTTTGTTTGTTTGCTTGTTTTACTTTTAAGGTAAGATTTCACAGTTTTATTGAGACTATTTTATATAAAAATCCATTCTATAGAAAGATTACATTCTTGAATGGTTTGTGCCTTATATTTTTATTTAAATGTTATTTTTTTAGGCCCATATTTAACAAAAAACCCTGTGGATGGTTAGTCACACAGGTCTGGTATTTATTCACAATACTCTTCTATGTGCATTTAGCATGCCATTTACCCCTGCAGCTAGAGTCCGTGAGAGTTTTATACCATCCTTCAATGATGAATGAACCTTATGAATTTTTCGGCGAAGTTTCCATTTCAAAGATGCAAAATAGAAAGTGAGATATGTCGAAACTTGGAATTATTTTCTGGAACTCAGTAAAACACTCTAGCATTGAAAAGTATAGAAATTGTTTTGCAAACTGTGCTGCTTGTGTAAGTCTATAATTACTCTGTTAACATGATGTGTTTATAAGTCAGTTGCAGCATAAGCACATCATTCTCTGCATGTGGAAATGTGCCAAATGAAATGTCTACTGTTGGCAGCAAAACTACTGCACACTAAAGACAGAAATTTGTCAGCTTAAACAGGTGCTGAAGCCTGTGACCTTGACATCTAATTTATATTCTTTGCCAGGTGTATTAGAATTCATGGGCAAACTGTGTATGTATATCAGCTGGCTTTATATGGTACTTTAAATCAACTCCTTATCTTAAAAAGCAGGTATTATGCACTTAAACATTAACAAATAAAATTATACCTGTATTACCTTTTTGTGTGTGTTGGAGAGGGAGGGATTCCCTTTTATATTTCTCAGGAAACTGAAGGAAGGACATTTCTGAAAAGCACTGATTGTAGAGGTACTTTCCACATAAGGACACACTACTGCTGCCACAAGAAGAGCATAACAGAAATCTGCATGTTCTTCTGTGCTTCAGACTGAAATCACATGTGATTATCTCTCTTACTTTTGTATTTCCTGGACTACTAAGAAAAACTTAAATTAATTCAGCTCTGTCCTGTTTTGGGGAACTACAGGATTCCAGTCATACAAACAGAAAAGCTGCCAAACTACTTTCAGTATGCTGGATCCCTGACTTTGTTGAACTTCGTAAATCTCGGCAGTCTTCCTCAGTGGAGAGTGCTATCAGTAACATCTGAAGTAGAAATAACGCAGATTTGGATGCTGCCACAACTGGGAATGAGGAGCTGGACAAAACAGGCTTCCCAAGCCCAATTTTTTCCCCCTCAGATCTGTTCATCAGCTAACAAGTGAGATATTGAGACAATAAAAGCAGTAATCAGTCCAGGCAACTTTAACAAACTAGTTAGAATATAATAAAGGTTCAAAGAAA
The DNA here is from genome assembly GCA_013399695.1 of Formicarius rufipectus. Classification (NCBI taxonomy): domain Eukaryota; kingdom Metazoa; phylum Chordata; class Aves; order Passeriformes; family Formicariidae; genus Formicarius; species Formicarius rufipectus. The sequence continues at coordinate 15,347 of VXAU01000059.1, read as the reverse complement.
ATAAGAACCTCAAGACTCTTCTGACCTTGATGTGGAGCCTAGACATGGAGAAGCAATGGAAAAGGACATTTTCCTGCTGATGAAGATGACCAAGTAATTGCCTATGAAAACACTCATTCACTTCTTTACTTTGCTTGCAGATTCTTAATCACCTAAGGAATCGTTAAAAAAAGAAAAGGCATTTTTTAATCCAAACCTATGTAATAAGTTTATACCAAATACATATAGGACAGTTTTCTCAATGTTTTCTGTGCTTATACTACACACTGATTCCAGCACTGCTGCCAAGACCGTGTACTATCACTAATGCATGAGTAACCTCCTCTCACACTAAAAATAATGTATGGAAAATTCAGTAACAAGAAAGCTGCATTTTGTGATAAAAGAAGAAATTCAGCAGTGGGATGCCGATGGTTTGTCATTTGATCTAACCTTCACACTACAGTTACTTTGTTTTTCATGACTCAGTTGCTGTTTTAACTCATAATGGCTGGCTAAAAGCTATTTAAAGTGGTAGAGAAAAGCTAACTATTAAAATAGCATTTTGAGGAATAGACTGGGAGAGTAGCTGATGACCTGTGTCAGAAGCTGCTGTGTGGCAGGAATCCTTCATGACAAAAGAAGTGTGGATATTTACTGAATATTAATTTGCTCTGTGCTCAACCAGCTAAGCAAAGCTAACAGGGACGTTTTATTGTTCCTTTGATTAAAAAACCCCAAAGATTATTTATGTCCTTTACTGAAATGTCCCTCAATCTATTTGCTACATGACCTCTTCACTAATATGGGGTTGAATATTTCAGCATTTTCATATTATATGCAGGATAAAGGCTAGAGTGTTAAAATTGTTTACGCTGAGAGCAGCATTTACACAATAGTTTTTCAGTCCTTCCCTTGTTTAGACTCCGTCTATTTTTTCAACTCCTTGAAGGAAGGAATTGAAAAAATGACTTCTCATACCTTACAGTAGTTTTCCAAGTTGCATAGTATCTGTGTGTTGGCAGGTGACTGTTGTTTAGGCATATGCTTATTCTCTGCCTGCACCCATTTTCCATAGGATCAGTGATGAGTCTTTTTTAACACGAGTAGCTCTTTCCAAATGCTTTACAATACTGCAGAAAAGTCCAGGAAAAATTCTTCCACATCTGCCTTGAATTGATGCCAATGCACTGTTCGCATCAGTTTAAGCGCGAACTTCAATTTTTTTCGCTCATCACAGCTGAAAAAACTTTCACATATAGGCAGTCTCAGGAACCTGCTTCTGTACAGCACCCCAGCAGAATGAGTCTACAGTACAAAATTTCATGAAAGTCAACCTACAAGAACAGAAATATCTGTTTTCAAATTTAGTGTCAATTTCACAATAACTTTAAATACTTTGCAGACCTTACTAGTTAAAAAACACAAATCAGCATGACCTAACCAAGTCAGCACAAATTAACTGACTTATTTGTAAAAAACAAAAATGGTACTGCCTAGAGACTATTTCTTACTGTCTACTGGCTATTTCCTCATCTGACGGTCCAGAGCCTCCCTTTATGAACTAACCCACATGCTACTGCTTTTTATTGCAATGTACTACAATCCTGCTTATCTGACACGGTACAGTAAAGAATGGACTGTACATCCTACTGGTATATAAACTCTGTAACTCTACAACAGCTATAGTAATAAACTGCTTCTGTTCTGACCTCAACTAAATTGAATTCCCATTAATTCTGTGTCCATAGGACAATAAAAAATTCTCTCTTCTAAACTTGAAATCAGTCCATATTTTATAAAGGCCAGGTATTATTACTGTTTTCTTCAGGCAAAACACGTGACAAAGTTTAAGGACCATTTATCCTGAAGACTATGAACCACAGGCCTCAAATCAATTTCTTAACATGATGCCAGTTTTGGAAGAATATATTATTATCTAAGAATCTGCATGAAAGACGTAAAATATTAATTTATCTGCCTTCAGATCTTGAAGAGTTATGCCATGATTCAAAGCAATTCCAGCTAAGGAAAATTCAAAATTCTGAAAGGACATACGGATACTGTCTTAATTGTCTCTTACAGGAATTGTGTGATGAAAAGTTTTGACACATCAATTCTGTATTATTTCACTTTTTTTGTCCAGTCAGCAATTAGTCATTTATTTAAAAGGAAGAAACTTTCCACTGTTACAGTCTCATTAATCTTCGCTGTTTACTGACTGTTAAGTTTTAGATAGTTAAGGCTAGTTAAAGGTTGCAGCTCTGCTGCTTTGCCTTTCCTCTAACTTTTCTATTTTTAGTAAGAGAGAAGGAGGGTAGTCTAACCCACTGTTTGTGAAACACTCATACAGCCCAATGGGAATTAATACCTGCAGAAAATAATCTGTGGCACAGTAATAACAGGGATTGTCTTCTAACATGCAGCATGCTTCCTTCCTGAGTGAATCCTTAAGCCAGAGCTGTCAGTCAGAATACTTCAGGCCCTGTGGGAAAACGTGATTTCCCACCATTAATGCAGTCCTATCCAGAAACTCTAAAAATTTCCATTCACTAAACAATAGCAAAGCTCCATTATTTTCCTCTTTGTTCTCATTATAAAAATGTAGCTCACATTTGGTGTGGGAGGCAAATGCTAGAGAGTGCACTTAGAGGACATATATTGTTGAATTAGAATTGCCACCAGAAGTACATTTTAAAAGTCACTGAAAACAGAGTAAACCTCTATCAACTAATGTTAGATACTGATCTTGTCTGATTTACACAAAAATATCATAATAGCCACAAACATAGATAAAATATTTTTTATCTTACTATTTTCTCTGTAACCACAACTAGCAAGTTGTATTTGCTGATCTTCTACAGTAGCACCAGTATGCATCCTCTATACTTGACTGAAGATTTTTTCAAGTACTATAAACAAGCTGTAGATATCTATGGTTTATTTTGTTAGCTTCATCTTCCTATGCGGACTGCCATTTGGTGCACACAAACAACTTGACTTTCAGTAAGACATTTTTCTAGTTCCTGTTCTTGCTGGACATCTATGAAGTCACAACTGGATCATGGATCACTACTATTGAAAAGGCTAGCATCTGAACGTTTTTTTTTTTAAGATTTATTTTATTTTTATTTGATGCAAAATTCTAGGTAAGATTTTTAAAAATTTGTTTGTATGTAAAATGAACCAGTAATACTTTCCAGGATACTTCATATGGTTGTTATCACTGTCGATGAGAAATTCTTAGGATATCGCTCTGAACAGCAAAGTAGAACAACAAAAATGTGGAGTCCTTTAAATACCCAGACAAAGCAGGTGTATTTCTAGATTCTATTCTGAAGATTTCAATTAGAAAACAAGGCTTTTCTTGGCTAAGGGGCTGTCCTTGAATATGAAGGAGATGTGGTTTTACTCTTGACATTGACCTGTTGTACCTGAAAAATATGTTCCATTTAATGAATTGTTTGACTTGGGTCACAGATTACAGACAGAAAATTTCTCTTTACGTTTTATTTCATATAGTGCTCTTTACTTTTTTTTAGAATATTTTGATGATGCCTAGAGTGATTGAAGTTTTCAACTCACAGGAGCAAATGCCTAAACTATCTGCGTTTCTCTCTTCTCCTCATGCAGCTTCTGAGGAATTACAGGTATCTAACAAGTGTGTGAAGGCCAAGCACTTCTTGGTACCTTGAAGCTCATTTTTCTTCTGTGGGGTGTATCTTTCCTAGTTATTCTGCACACTGAATTCAGGCAACACAGAAAAGGTCATCCTGCCCTACTGAATGCTTTTGTAAGTGATTCTTTAACTGTATTCGTTCACCCTCCAAATCAACTGAAGAGTCAGAAAATATTCCCAGTGACAGGTCCTTTGCTATTCTGGAAGACAAGTTTTATATGTTCAGAAAGGTACTTCAGGAAATGCATGGTATCTTCCTTTCAGTGGGTGTGCTCCCACACTTGTTCCTCTCATGACCAACTTGTGAGGCTAAGTCCTCTGAAAAACGTCTATTGCAGAGTTCAGGGAACAGAGGATGGAAGAAAAATCTGTGACCACAAAGCAGCCCTGTAAAAGGCAGTCTAACACTGGGAAGATGAACTGATCAGGAAAAAGAAGCCACAGTGGATGAAAACTAGCATGGTGCTAGTTTTGGTGCTGCTTCCAAAAATGTTTATTACGCACTCATCATTAATTTTAAAAGACCCCTGAAAGCCTCAGAGCTGTATATGAGCAGTCTTGAAATATTTTAACTCCCTGGGAAAGAGAAATAAAAGCACCCAATCATCTGACAGGTGCACAGAGCAAGAACAGAATGAGGAAGAAAAGATGGCCTCCTTTCATTTTCCTACATTTTCCCTACATTAAGTACAAAGGAGTGGGAAATTGAAGGATACCAGTTTTCAACACAGTGACTGTGGATAATACCATATGGTTAAATGCACTCAAGTGTTTCCACCATGACTGAGAAATATTTGGTGAAGAAAATGGAGAAACTGAGGCATCCAGGTGGACATTATTGTGCTTTGAGAAAGCACATGTATCAGATATTAAATATGCAAGTGGCTGTCTTATTCCCAGACTCCTTGCTGTAAAGACAGGAATGCAAAAGACCTGGTATTCTCTGCAAACCCTGATATTCTCATATAATTAACATAAGAATTCCTAGATTATGGTCATTCACAAAACATAAAATCCTTGTTGGGGCATCAGGAGGATATTTTCCAAAATTACATGTTGCCCTGTAAATATACCAGTAAATCTTTTGGCAGGTGAAGTATCAGATCTGCCTTATTTTGGTTTTGTTTCTCTTTTTAGTATTCTTCCAGTATATCCAGGGCTGGAACAACTGCTGCTGGAGAGAAGACTGATTGAGAGTGGGCATACACTAGAGATAATGGGAGTTCCAAGCTCCACAGGATATCTTGGATGGGAGTTGAAAGAGTTGTGCAGTGTGTCTGATGGGCTTGGTCTTGGCAGACTAAGATTATTTGAGGACAATCTTTATTTAAAGATTCCAGAGTAGAGGAAACCTGGAAAGGTGAGCTACTGCTCATGGATAGCAAGAACAGAGTGCACATGCTGTGTGTGCCATGAGTATAATGGATGGAGAAAATAGATGTGGGGCTGCCCATGCTGTTGTTTTTCCAGTTTAAAACAAAAACTAGCTGAGGTTTTGTTGTCGTGAGTAACACTTTTGAATGAATTTTCAGTTACCTACACTAGCTTTAAATTCCTTTTCTACAGTATTTTAAATGACGGAAATATTTTCTTCATGGACAAATAATAACATTTACTGCAAACCCCCCCTGTTCTGCATAAGCAGTCATGCATTAAAATAAAGACTTCATAAATCTTTTCTACATCCACATCTGAAATGCACAGAAGAAGAGATGTCTTAGCTCTTAACATTTAGGAAGAAATTGGTTGGCACTTGAGTAACTTGAAGTAATGAAATTATGTTGGTTTTTTTTTTTTTTAAATATTATTTGGGCAAGTCAAGCTAACATGTTTCAGGGGCTGGGAGCACATGGGTGTGTTTCTCTGCTCACTAACCACACAGATAATCACAGCTCACAGAACAGAGATGCAGCTTGTTTCTGGTAGGCTGAATTCCCCCATCACAAGCACCACAATTATAACTCAGTGTATGATTCACCTCCATCACTTGCTCCCTCTGTACTGCTTAAAATGTACTGACCACTTGTGGTGCTCTGCTGTTCTTTCTTGCATCCATGTTTTGATGACAAGAAGAAAAGTACCATACAGACATGAACTGAAGATAGAAGCTTGTCTGCACATCCCCAAAGTAGTGCAGGCAGACATTGTTAGGAGAGGGAGTCCAAGTAATACCCTGCCCTGACTGCTCTTAAGCTCTTCAGAGGAGTCACCAATCCATCACAGACCTATCTGCATGTCCAGATAGGGTAAGGGGGCCTGTGTGCCAGTGACTTAAAATTCAGCAGAACAGGGGTGTGAGCGAGTGTGTGATCACTAGCATGGATCAAGACAGGTAAGGCAGCGAGTAGGTGAGATGGCCTGGTAAGAGGTTCCCCACAGGCCAGCTATGGGTGTTAAGAGTGTCAGCATGTCCCTAGGGGCAAGACCACAGTGAGATTGGCTGTGGGACTAAGGGAGTCCCCATCAGCTACAGGGCTGTGGCCTTGGGGTCCATGTGTCCAGCAGAGAGCAACTGGAGACACTGGGATCTAGGTGCAGCTACTGGACAGACTGAAAGTTTGAGCATATGTGTTAGGGAGATCTGCTTTGTACATACACATATATGTGTACATACAGATGTACAGATATATACAACTTTGTGTGCATATATGTGTGTACATATGTATGTATAAATATATACATATATACACATAAATTCTCCCTAGTGAACCCCCATACTACCTAGCCAGCGAGGGAAGCAGGAGAGACAGGAAGCCTGTCTGCGATCTTTGCCTGATCATGTTCATATAAGTATATATGTGCTCTCTACATGTGTTCTCTGGCATGTGCCTACTGTGAACACATTCTTCCAGTTGGCTGAGAGACACAGATCTGCAGCAGCCTCGCATTCTTCAGGCTGTAGAATCTGTCATGATAAATTTTCCTATAACGGTTGGCACTGTTGGTGGGATTGTATACACCACTACATTGCTGGCAGAATTATCACTCACGATCAGTATGATGTTTCAATAAAGAAATCTGCATGCATTCTAAGTTATAGTATGTAATAGGATGCACAGTGAGTATGCAACCATGCACGTGTCATCTAACTTTTCAGAACCAGTAAACAGTGTTGAATGTTTCTTGCTTTAAATATTCTACTTGACTTGGTTTTTAAATAGTAACTATATATTGAAGGACTACTCTTCAGCAGTCACTGAAAACACAGAAGGACTGAATTACATACCTTTTCCTTAAAATACAAGACTTTTATAAATGCTACACAAAATAAGGCAGAGAAAAACAATGAAAGAACATGAATAACCAAATTATTTGACTGACTTAAAGACCTTCATGACTCTCACATGGTGGCATCACCTCTGAACAGTGAATTTACCTGAATGTAGCTCCAATGTCTTCTTCCTGATTTCTCTGCCATTTCCCCAATAAATCCAAGGTCATGAATGAACTTGTCAACATACCACAGTTATTTGCTAAAGAATTTTTGAAATAATGTGCATATAGAAAATGTTGTGCATAGCTGCAAGGTTCAACTGAAGTTGCTTTGACAATGACTGTAAGAAACTCTTCTTTGAAATGATGTATTGCTGTGTCTCACCATATCCTTCATGCCTGTAAACTGTAGCCATTTAAAGAATTCTTTCAAGTTTTTTTGTGCATTTCCATGGGTGTGGAGGCTAGTGCAGTAGACCACATATAGTTTATCTTCACATAAGTGGCTCCTCTAATACAGTGTCACAGGTTAGCTCTTATCCATAGCATAAGAAATTCTGTGGAAGACAAAACCAGTGCTTGGGTGTGAGATTTCAATACTAACTACTGCTAAAATGGGTCATGACCATTCCAGCTCCTTCCAGGCAGCAAAACACGAAATACTTTTTCCCCATTGCCTTTAAGGAGTATCAGGAATAATATGATCTTGCTTGTATTTTGCCTTTCAGGGAAAAATAAATACAATAAAAAATAATAATAAAAAAAAAGTTTTTCCTTACTCAAGGTAGGGAGAAATAGATAGTTGAGCAGTCAAGTACAGACTCAAGAACTTGTCATCACATGTGTATTTCAACCAGATAAGCTGCACCTGGAAGACATCAAAATGCTTAGATGATGGTCAGTCTTTGCAGCTGCAGATCTGCCGACAGTTTGGGCAACCTTGAGTTCTGAGCCTGACCTATTCTCTTCAAAAGTTACTTCGAGGTGTGCTGGTATGGAGTGACGGGGAATTCACATGGATCATATGTCTCTCTTTTCCCCAATTCCTATACTGAATCAGAAGACTTCTGCTTTATGCCTGTGGAAAGGCTTGTAAGGGAACAGTATGTCATTACACTGAATTCAGTTTTGTGTGTGACTTCCCTTCAGTTGTCTATGCCAGACATCATCTGTGCCTCCAAGTCACTTTGAAACCTTCCAAATTTTGAGGAAGGTATCGTTCTACTGCTAAGGGCAAATCTACTCACCTTACCCATGAATTACATAACTTTCTCCTTAAAATTTGAACCATAAACCCATATATCTGAGAAGTTCAATTGGACGGTGAGTACACTTTGTATAAATGTATATACATATTCCTTATCCTGATCGAGCAGTTTATTTTTGAGATGTTTTCATTTCTTTTTATTATGAATCCTTGGCATGGTGTGCCCACCATGCCACTTCAGGAATTTGAGTTAAAATTACTCAAATAATTGATGTAGCTATTTTGATGTAAAAATTTGCTTTGTGTCTTCACTTAGAGCATTGGAAGACATTACCTGGCACAGAATTCCTGCAAAAAAGGCACAATGAGGTCCCGCATCTAGTTCTTGCCCTTTATACAGTGTGTGCCCAAAACATTCTACTCACTTTAGTGAGGGTGAATTTCATGCCAGGTTCTGGAATGCACAGGACTGCAACAAGTCAGACACCAGTTCTTCCCTTTTTACAGTAGCAAATTAAATGAAAATTAAAATCACAGGGTGTAGTTTTTAGCATATCAGTAATATTTTTAATAGCTAGATTTGTAGATTAGTATATGCAATGTTGATATCCTTTTGGTGAATAAGAACAACACTGAGGATTTAATGAAAGCACTAAGTTAATTATTTCTGTGTCCCTGAGTTACAAATTTATTTATGGAAATTAATGTAATTCTAAATAATAAGCAAAATATTTTATGGTTTTGTTTATTTTGTCTCACTGTCATCCTGCCAACTTCAACTTCTTTAATGTCTACAATCACTGTATGACTTTGGTGATGCAGCTACTGATGACTGATGAAAACTTTCTCAGTCAAAAGCAATCAGAGCAGTAAATTCAGATCAATTTTCATAGAAAAGGTTCTTACAATAATTGTCAAAGTGATTTCAGTAACTTGAAGCGTTGCACATTTTCTAAACCAACATCACTTTCAAAATTCTTAAGCAAATAACTGTAATTCACACATATTGATCTGTTTAAAGATACTTAAGAGATAAAAGTTCAGATTTCATTACACTAAATGTGAAATCACATTTCTCCTAGGTGACTAGTCATCTACTGGATTAATTCCATTTTATTCAGTTAATACTGACAGTCTGCCCATATAAAACACAAGATTGTTATTAGTTGCAGAGATTCAGACATTTTAATTTTCTAACAAAAAAGGATTTAAAATTGCACCTTAATTATTATTCCAATATACCTTGAAACTTAGAAAGTTTGCTAGTGTTCACACCTCTTGAAGTTTCAGAAATTTGTGTTCAAAAAGCTGCGATAAAATATGAGTAAAGTCTGAACAGATGGATTTTCAGTTCCATTGCAATAGATGGAAATCTGAGGCAGAATAGGGCAGGGATGTATTATTGTCTTCCCTCTATCAGCCTTAGTATCACCATCTGGCTTTCAATTATGGAACTGCAACAAAGCCTATTTTCTCTTTATCGCCATCTGGTACCTCACAGTCAAGTGACAGAGTCACAGGACAAATTTAACTGAAAGTTTTAAGAATTTCAGCTATTCATCTTGGAAGGTAAACAGAAGCTGAAGTGCTGCATATGAAGTACTAAAATAAGCAGTCTAAGGATACAGAGTGGAATTTGATCAGCTGCACTTTCCAGGAGAAATTGGGAAACAGCCTAGTTTTGGCCTGGTTCAACCAATATCCCAGATGATTTCTGGGACCACACAGAGCTTAGATGTGGCCATCCTTGAGGGACCCCCTTTGAATGTGGCAGTGAGATTTTGATTGCAGGAGTGTGGACAGGCCATTTAGTTGCCATCTAGGTCACAGAATAACCCCCAGGGCTATTTAATACATTAGCACAAGAGTCCTGCTGGTTGGGAAAAGTGATGCTGTTGCTCCTACTCATCCAAAACGTGAAGAGAAAACACCAGACTGTGCCTTTTTTAACTAAGTGACTCAAGTCTTTGGGTATCTGCTGTTTGAAGCTGCTAGCATGGGACTATTATGTAATGCTGATATTTCTGGAATATTTCCAACTCTGTATGAAGAACCTTGATCATTGCAGAACTGGATCTGTGTTAAGAAAACTGTTCTGGACGCAAGACAATTTTTTTTAATAGCTTCTATACTACTCAATGAAATAAAAAGGATGCTTAGTTAAATCTAAGTTATTTTCAAATATAACTTTGTGATGGTTTTGATTGGCATAGAGCAAATTTTCCTCACCACAGCTACTAAGGGGTTACATTTGTATTTGTGATTGAAACAGGGTTGATGGCACAGGAATGTTTTCATTCCTGTTCAGCAGGGCTTATACAGAGCCAACATTTTTGCTTTTCCTCATCCCAATTCACCAGTCAGGAGGCTGGAGCTGCACAAGGAGTTGGGAGGGGACATAGCTGGGAAAGCTGACCCAAACAATATCCCACAGCATATGGCATCAGGATATGAAAGGGGAAGAAAGAGGAAGGGGTGGACTCTCACAGTGGAGGCATTTGTCTTTCAAAGTCACCATCACCTGTGATGGAGCCTGGATTTCTGGAGACGGCTAAACACCTGCTTGAGCAAGGGAAGCAGTGAGCATGGTACACAATGAATGAATGCCTTATTTTCCTTTGCTTTCCTCAGCTTTTGCTTCACCTATCAAAACGTCCTCATTTCAACCCACGTGTGTTCTAAATTCGACTCTTCCGATTCTCTCCCCCATACTGACTCTGGAGGAGTGATCAAGTTGGCTGTTTGGTACTTAGTTGCTGGCTTGGGTTAAATCAGAACACACCGAAAATAGATTGCATTTTATTCATTACATTTTTAATTCTTGCCATAAACCCTTGCTTCCACCATACTGGAAACACAGACTCATTTATCGTCATCATACCTGGGGCTTTCAAGCAGCTACAACACATGTACTGTTAGCTTTTGTGTTTTCTTGCATGTACCTCAAGAACATAGTGTATGTGTACTTCAACAAAAGGTAGTGATGGTTAACTATCAGCTGTATCAAGGTCTAAAAAAAAAGTCAACATAAGATGTTCAATAAAGATTGGAAGGAATGGTACATACTGCTGGCCTTAAGCTGCTCACTTAAATTGCCCATTCTTCAAGAAAAAACAAATGATGTCACAAATTTTTTTATTCATTTTCTGTCAAGAAAATTATTGCTCTTCCTGTTTTATGCTCTTCCTTTTTTATGTGTATGGCAGGTACTAGAATTTTGGTATAATAATCTCTAAATTACATTTCAAGATTTAGAGCAGTAACAATAGTTATGTCCTGTTCTTTAGAGTATAAATGTTCTGTAGCTGAGAGAAATCACTGAGAGAATATGTTAATTTAGAAAATTCAAGTTGGCTTCACCTTGAAATACTCCTATTTTACACTGGTAAATTACATCTTCTTAATACTATTGACATCATACTTTTCACAGATACTGGAGTAAAGTAACAGTGAGTAAGATCCAGAAAACATTAAGAAAATTATAAGCTAGTTTTCTTTCAGCTAAATTTCATATGATCATGATTTATGAGCAGTTCAGTGTTTTCACAAAGTCTTTACTTGTGTAATGTATCCTCAAATAAAATGGAAGTACATAATGTTCCTTTATGTCCATCTTCTACAATATATAGCACATGAATAGGAATACATCATTACTTCACTTTTGTTAAGAGTTTATGTTTGCTACGGCCCTGCTTCTGGACAAGGAAAAAAAACCTGTGTAATTAAAGGCAAGAGACAACATATCGTATCTGGACAGAGATGGATGTAATTTTGGTCTTTCCAGCTTTTAAGAAGGAAAAAAAAAATGTTTATCTTTTGGGACCTGAATATGTGGTCAACTTGCCTTAGAATTATTTTGCTAGACTTTGTACTGGTACTTCAGAGAAACAGTTTCTTACCTAGAATTATTTGTTCCCTCTAAAAAACTAAAAAAAATAAAAATAAAAAAAAAATTCTGATTTGTAGTTTCTAAAGATGATTCATACTCACTGAGTAATATTTAATACAATGGGGACACCTTATAGGTGATTAGAAGTATGACAGTGAAATATTCACCTCTGTGATGAAAAGAGCAGAGTAGATTATTTTAGGTCTGACCTTAGTAAGTAGTTATATATACACATATCTTTTATGAAACCTCCTTCCCATTAGGGTCAGTGGGTAGTCTGCCACAGTGAAAACCTGTAGGTACAGAAGTATTCAGGGATTCTCACCGGGGAGTTATTGCAGCACACACAAAAGCTGTGCAGAACTGCAGAATGGTATTATTTTGGTAAATATCATGATTTAAACTCACAGATATGTGACTGTGGTGATTCTCACAAGGCATATTTCATGCTGCTAAATTCAAAATTGCATCTATCTTCGCACAAAAATGCAGGCCCTGTTCATGCAACAATTGTACTTCTAGCATAACTCCTTTTCTCGTTCAGAAAACTAATGTCACTTTTGGCATGGGTGCTAGAAGTCCCATCACCACTAACTGCTAGGCACCTGTTCATAGCTAGAATAGCTAAACACCAAGGTAGATGTCTGCTCTTTGATTCTGGAGATTTAACCATTGTTTGGAGGTCTTTCATGCAGAAACACTGCAAGTATGAGCTTTAAATGAATGAAGAAGGGTCTCATTATAATCCACGGAACAACTTTTAACTCAATAGAACATTTTTTAATTCCATTCAAAGCATTCCCCAAACAATCAAATGGTGTTTGTAAAAGCAGCAGAACTAAGAAGATACTAGATTTAAGTGAAACCAGTGACAGTGTAAAAAGTATGTAATGGAAAAACAATCATTGATTTCCAATTTTTTTTGAGTTATCTTTCAAGGTTAGGAATAATTTTATTAAAGGGAGTATTTTTTTTTCAGAATATTATAGTTTTTCACAAGAAATTATAAATTATTATATGAGCAGCATTTGAAAAAAAAAGTCTTTGGAAAATGTTTAAAATTTGAAGCTTTGAGCTTAGTTAGAATCCAAAGTATTTTTGGAAACTTTAAACCATATGCTGGTATGTGGATGCTAAAACACTTTTGATATATTTTAACTTTTTAAAATATATTTCCGTTTCTAGATAGAGACATACCTGATATGTGTGATGTGATATGATGATATGATGAGGTCCAAATCATGATTCAGCCCATGGTGTCATCCTACCTAGATGCCAAATAATACACTAAATACTGGGGAAAAGAAAACATAACAACACCATTGTGAGCCCTACTCTTTGGAGGTTCGTAAGATTAAACATTTTTATAAATCTGAAAAAACTTACTGCACACACGAAACCAAACAGGAACAATACTGTTTAAATTCTTGCAACAGAAACCTTCGAGTCCTAGTACTAGTGGAGCAAAAGTTTACAAGACAATTAAAAAAAGGCTGAAGCATTTGGATACATTTAATAGTTCTTATTTAATGAGTGGTGATTCAAAGATTATTTATTTTCATTTGAAGAGGCACTGTCATCTTTACTTACAATAGAGTTGAAGACAATTGTATCATCATTGTTTCTATAGGAACTATATTTTCAGAGCCAATTACCAAGAAAGTATAGTTGTGAACTTTTTCCTTCCTTTTCCAGACCTTATGGAAAAATAGAAGTACAACACCCTTTCAAAGGTCCTTTCCAACTGAAGAACTAATGGGCTCTTTTAAAAATTATTTTAGATTGTAATATGTGCATAATTACCCAAAGCAAAGATAAAAAAAAAATCTCATCAGCTTTGATTTTTATATGGAGACCTGACTGAATGGTGAGCAGGACAGAAACATGACTTTTATGCATTTTTGTTTCCTCTCTTTTGAAAGCCAAATGCCTTCAAATGAAAGAAAATGGCAAGCTTCTCAAGCTGCACTAAGACTTGGCATCTTACTTACTGCAGAAGTATCTTTTGTTTTTGAAAAAATATGTATAATACACTGAACTGATCATCACAACTGGTACTTGATTGAAGAGCCGCAAGAGAGTTCTTAAAAGTTCAGTCAGTACAGCTATACTGCTTTATATTTCACTTAGACTAACAATCTTATGGCAGCAGTATTCAGAAGAGACTTCCATCGCTTCTTGCCAATTCACGTCTTTGAGTAGATGGACTATTTTATCACGCTGTTTATAAACCTTCAGAGAAACTAGACTCAACTGGCAAATTTTAGTTACTTCTATATGCAATATAAAATTTCCAATGGGTATGAAAACATCAGTGCAATTTCCTCAGAACAGTGATCAGGTTGTGTTACTGGCACTCCACAGAAATCACAGGAATGTTTTCTGGACTGTGTTTTAAGAAGCAGCTGGCACCCACTATTAACATCTTTGGGTACTCAGTTTGAGACCAGCTGGAGGAATCCTGTATTATGCAGTCAGCACTTTCTAAAACTTGGTTAACTTTAAAAAGTCAGGGAGTCAGTTGCTTTTTAGTCCACATAATAGGGAGTTTATTCCATGAAAATAGTTTTACCTGGTACTGTTTGTTTTTTATCTTCTCCAAACATTGCAGGAACTCTCAATCCTTTTATTATGGATTATTCCTTCCTACCTTCTCCACAGACACTCCCTTGTTGTGGGGGAGAAGCTTGTGTGCCCCAGGAGGTTGTGAGCTATGCTGGTGGTGGTTTATGCCTTCGGTAGAGACTCCCATGCTAGTCAGGTCTCAAGTGAAGGGTCAGACAAAGTGTGTCCTCGGGCAGGATGGGCCCGTCAGCCTCCCGGCAACTGTCCTAGGAGAAGGACAACTCTAACTCCAAACCCGGACAGATGGAGCTCGCTTAGCCCTGTAAGGCCATCCATCTAAGAGAAGGATACTCTAACCAAACCTGCATCCTGAGCACCTCGCTGTCACCGTCCAAGCTTGCTAGGCCCTGGCAGATGAACCTCAGGAGTAAAGGGTGGTGCCAGTTCTGCGCACACCGTGCCTCACCTAAAAAATCCACTGCGCAGGCTTGAGAGATTCACCCAGTTTTCCTAAGCCCTGCAGCAATAGATGAGGGACAAAACGGCAGGTGCTACAGAGCACGGGAAGCCGCAGACCCAACCCTGCATGACGGTAGGTCAGGACATTGGTCGCTCAAGACTGACCCTGCAGATGACAGTCTTGCTTGGCAACATCCTAAATGACCAAGCATTTGGTCATTCTCCTTTTTCAAGGAGACCACTGCTTGCTCCACACAGAGAGGGGCCTAAAAAAGTTGGCCTAACCAAAGCTCATCTCCATTCTTCACCCGGTTGGTCAACAGCAGCCTTTACAGCTGACCCTGCAGAAAAAGACA
>VXAU01000042.1:177187-203398 GCA_013399695.1 Formicarius rufipectus | reverse complement strand
TCATAGTTAGGAACTGTTATCCTTCCATTTATCATACCTTAATTAAATTTTGTTTTGAAATTAAAGGAGACTTGTCTCTCTGTTTTAGTTATAAATTTTTTTAAGTTCTCTAAACTTAGACACCCTGAGAGGTGGGCAAGCAGCGCCTGAGTTCCCCAGCCCCCTCCGGTCCCCTTCCCCTTCCTTCTGCCCACAGCATGGATTCTTCCCTGCAGCCAGACCCCCTGCATCCTGTCCCCCACATGCCCTGCCCTGGATCCTACACCAAGATCTCCAAATCATTAAATTCCACTGGCACGGTTTCAAAGCTGGAGGGGCACCCACAGCTCCTTTGAGCTTCCTGCACCTCTCCCCAGCTGCTACAGGCTGCAGAGCTCAGGGACGCTTCCAGACTTCTGTTGGGACATTTCCAAGTGTTATTTGGGCATGGAAGGGCTTGGGATAAGCCCATTCTCAGCACCGCTCTGGATGTGCCCTGAAAGCTGTGGCACAGGCACCCAGGTTGAGTAGCAGGAGGGAGCACCTTCTCTTCCACAGGAGACAGATCCCTCCAAATAGGGTCAACCTGGACCATGCCCCATATCCCAGTGCTCCTAGAGAAATGCCAGTCTCACTAGGTGACTCGCAAGGAAGCCCAACACCCCACACTGCCCACAGCATCACCCATACTCCTCTGCGCTCTACAACCTTTGGATTTTTCCCCTCCTGTGACATCACGCTCCTGCTCACGCTCCAGCAGCAACACCTTTGTCATGGGATCACGAGAGATGAGTCTGCAGTTCAGGGAACAGGTCAAACCCTGACACAGTCACCGGACATGGGATGAGCTCCAGGGCTTCCTCACTCCTGAGGAGTCATCAGAGCTCGGCTCCCGGCACACCTCCGTGGAGCAACACATCCCTTTGGAGCTGCCTCCCAAAGCAGGGGGCAACCCCAGCACCGCTCATAAAACAGAAACTAATTGTCTATTTTTTTTTTTTAAGTAAACCCATTCTCCAACTATCCAAAGATCTGAGAGTCTCTTTTGTGTCAGATTACAAGGCTCTACCTTCATCCTCATGCTTCCACCCAGACAACCTCCTCATTAGCCCCCTTCCCTGCTAATTGCTGACCCCAACACATCCCCAGGAGCTAGTTCCTGCACTGGCCATAACCTCGTGCTGAACCCTCATCACACAGGGGCGCAACCCACCAGAAACACAAAACTCCATGTGGGGTTGGAAAAGAGACACCCAGGACATGTGTGATATTTTCATAGGACCGCAGAATGGTTTGGGTTGGAAGGAACATTAAAGAGCATCTCGTTCCAATCCCTTGCCATGGTTTCTCTCTTTTTTTCAGCCCTTCTTGCTTGTCCCTGTTACACCTGTCCCAGGAACAGGGATGTTTCTCACCAGGTGCAGCCCGGGGAATGTGGGGAATAGCCAGAAAAATCCAGATGTGCCGGGAAAAGCAGCATTGCTGCCAATTTAGCCAACTTCTGATCGTTTGGACAAATCTCAGCCCATTTTAGGGCATCCCACCAGGAAACAGAAACCCAGAGGCACAGCCCCGTGCACCATCAGGACTTTTCCACATTTTGCTTGCATTTCCTGCCTAGAGCACAAAAGAATACATCCACATCCACTGCTCCAGACATTGCCTGCAGACATTTAAGAGCTATTTAACCCTCTTTTTTCCTTCCATTTTAGTTTTAACAACCCCTCCTCGGCTGCACCTCGCAGACAGTTCTGGGAAAACGGTGGTGCTTTCCTCAAACCCTCCCCAAGGCTGTCTCCCCTCTGGCGCTCCGGAGGGAGCCGAGCCAGGAGGCTCCGACTCTGCCACTTCCTGCAAAACAAGGGCGTCATGGGAAAGCCCATTCCCGGGCTCAGGGTGCTGCAATCTCCTCGGCTGGCTGTCGCCTCCACAGCCGCAGCGATAGCTGCAGGGTAACAGTGACAGGGCACACAAAACACACCATTCCCAAGCCATATGCATCTGCCTCTGATGCATTCTTCAGAATTACGGGAATTGCCAAGGGTTTCTGAAGTGGCAGGGACCTGTAATCACGACTGTGCAGCACCCATTGCCTTCACCTTTGCCACTGAAATATAAGAAACTGCCTTCCAGACTCTTTTCTCCCCATAATTCTATTATTTATCCATCCAAGCAGTGCCTTCTGGAAAGCAGTAATGGGCAGGGACAGAGAGTCCTTTTACATTTGTGTTTCAGAACGTTGCCATTTATTCCTGGGCACAATCCTGCTGCAGGCACCGAGGCTGCACTGGCACCGGCTCACGGCAGGTCAATGAGCCCTTGCTGCATCCCAGCTACCGTGTGAATGGTGTCCCGTGGCCTTCCCTGAGCTAGGCTCTTACTGGGAGGTTGTGCCGGCCTAACGCTTACAGGCTTAGCTCTGCTAAACCAGGGATGGGGGCTGAGGTGCTCACCTCTCTCCAGGGAGCTGAATTCCCTGTGCACTTAGGCCCGGGAAAGGGTGACTGCCCGGGGAAGTCCCAGCGCTTTGACTCTTTCTCCTTCCTCCTTTCCTTTGAACACCAGTGCGCACCTCTGAATTTGGATTATTTTTTTGTTTTAATTCTCCTAATGTGCTGTAACCCTCTGGGTTTTATTCTGGGACCTCTCCCCGTCTCTGTGCCGATAACACCCATGCCAGAAAACACCCAGATAACACACTCTCCTCCAAAACCTTCCAGCCCTCAAAGACATCATTCATGTGCCCTTTTGATGTTCTCGGAAGCCAAACCCAGCATTCCTCCTTCCTCACAGCCCTCCTGGAGTGCTTTAAGCAGCTCCTGTCTCATCACAGAAAGCCCCTGGAGCCTTATCTCCCCTTGCTGAAAACCATTAACCTGGCACATCCCACTGCCACTGACCTCACCAGCACAGCCCTCCTCATCCTCACCTTTTACCCCAACACAGCATCACCTCTCCCCACACTTTTCCAAAAGTTTCTCCAACAAGTGTGACCCACAAAGGAAACCTTGTGTAGGTAACTAAGGAGCCCATAAGGTAGGAAGGGAGAGAGGGGTGACATCAGGAAACACAGAGTTGGCCACGCACCCAGGCACAAAGCAGGAGTGTTCCACAATGTGGGCACAGGTATTTTGATAGGGATGGAGGTATTCCGGAAGTTATATCACTACATGCCAGCCGCACTGCTCATACAGGATATTCAGTTGCTTCTGCAGAGCCTCGACACCAGCTTCTGCCTATTAGATACACTAGAAACAAGAAAAGCATGGAGCAGCACCGAGAAACAGACACATACCTAGGCTGCTGGAGGGATCCCTCCTCCCAGAGCCCTGCTGGAGTGCAGGCAGACAGCCCTGCCCAGCCCTGGCCCCCTAGCAGCCTCTTGTGGCACCGCCATGGCGCCAAACACCAACGCTCAGCTCTCTTCAGGGCACCGATGGCCAAACATTCCTCCTTCCCTAGGCACCTGCCTTCTCAAGGGTTTTCCCACTCGTGTAATTACACAGCTAAAATCAAAGGCATCTCACATACTTCGGAGTCAGCTCAATCCAGGGCTGGGTTCAGCACCTTCACACCCACACGTTCCTTGCTGACACTTGGGAGGTTTCCCTTTCTGGCCATCATGCCAAGATACCCAGGGCTGTGGATGGCTGCAGGATGCTTGGATCTGTCGTAGAGGGATGTGCTGTGGCTGCATCCCATCAGTCAGTGGCCAAGGTCTGCTCTGGAGAGCTTTAAGCTGAAAAGCCAGGACCACACCTCTTGGTGCAGCTTCACCTCACTCAGGCTCCATTCACTCTGCATAGGTCAGGGCAGCCCATCTCCCCCGGGACACACTTATGGAGCCGATGGTTTCTGCATGCACATCCGCGCCTCCCACCAAACCCAGATGTGTTTGGTTCTGCAACACTTATCAGCGACACCTCCAAAAATTAAATACCAATATCAGTAGACAACCATCGGGGAGGCACCTGTGGGTCTGCTCTTTCTTCAGCAGGAATGTCATAATAGGAAGAGCTGAACCCCCACTGACCCGTGATCGACTCACAGACTGCCCGGCCCTGCCCTGCCCTGCGTAGGTCTCCTTCTCCTTGGCTTTGTTTGCTTTCCTGGCTCACAAACGGTCCCAGTGCTTTCCCGGGGACGGACGTACTAGAGCTGTGGATTCGTGATCTGTGACGCTCCTGCCGGGCTGCCGCCCGTGGGACCTGGCTGCCAGGTACCGGTGGTTTTGGTTATGGGGGTTACCCGCTGTCGATCCTTCCCAAAACAATCTTTCCCTAAAGTGCCAGCTGATCCTCCCCAAAAGGGCTGCCACTCTTCTCACTCTTAGCACAGTCACGCCGGTACTCACAAGGGCTGCAGAGGTGCCCCAAGTCCACGCGTCACCAAAGGCACCGCGGCTCCCCAAATCTCGACGCTCCAACACTTTAGTGCCCAGCTCCCGCTTTGGGGGTGATTCCCCCGCTTTTGGAGGTGTTTGCTCCTGCTTTGAGGGGCATATCCTCCGCTTCGCTGATGTTTCCCGCACTTTGATGGTGATCCCAGCCCAGTCCGAGCCGGCCGCGACTCCGACGCCCTCCCGGTTCCCGATCCCAGTTCCCGGCGGCAGTGACCCCAGTCCACCCTGCTCCCGGCTCCCAGCGCTCCGGTAGGTCCCAGCCCGGCGATCCCGTCCCTCCTCGGCCCAGGGGGTCCCGTCTGGTCCCGGCTCCCTCGGCCCCACGTACCTTCCCGGCGGCGGCTGCGGTGGGTCCGCGCGGAGCCGCTCCGCCTTCCCCGGCCCGGCCCTCCCGGGGAGGTGCTTGCGGGACCGGCCCCGCCGCTCCCCGGCGCCGGTCTCTGTTCCGGGAAAGCGGGAGAGCGGAGCCGGCAGCGGCGAGGCGACCTTTCCAAAGCCGGCACAGAAACCCCCGAAGCCAGCGCGGATACATCTCCAAACCAGTGGGGAGAACCCCCTCAAAACAGCTCAGAAACCCTGCAAAGCCAGGTGCGAGTCCCAGATGGGGGCGCCCATTGCATCGCCCCCTGGGAGCACTGTGCAGTCCCTGCTTGAGGATTCACAGCCCCCATCTCTGGTTTAATAGAAGCCCAAAATGGTTTGAGTTGGAAGGGAACTTAAAGATCGTCTTTGTTTACCCACTGCCATAGTCAGGGACACCTTCCACTAGACCAGGTTGCTTCAAGCCCTTTTCCAGCATGGCCTTGAACATGCCCAGGGATGGGGCAGCCACAGCTTCTCTGGGCAACTTGTTCCAGGGCCTCACCACCCTCACAGGGAAGGATTTCTTTCCAACATCCGACTAAAGTTTTAGCTTTAAATCTGTGGTTAAAAACCCACCTTGTGAGGTATCTGCATTATGAAACCAGTCTGTGTGGAGCTTTTCCTCAATGAGTTCCAAACTCCGTTTGCATTTTGATGAACCCCGACTGCTCAGGATCAATGCTCCACTCGCCAAGGGAAAGCCAACATCCCCGCAAAGCCAGGCTTGGGCTCACAGGGAGCCTGGAAAGCGCTTTTTATCAGTCTGCTGCCTTCTATAAGCACTCCCACTCACCAACCTGCTTGCTGGCAAGAGCTGATCTGGGGATGGCCCTCACCAGAAAGTCCTGTGGTTTCCAGGATGAACCACAGGGATTTTGCTTTGGCAAAACCCGTTGCAACTCGTGCCATATCCAGTGTCACCTCTCCCTGGATGCCATCCCAACAACAACTGAAATGTGTTTTTATCCTGGCCCTTATCACACCCAGCCATAATAATAAACACCACCAAGGACTCAAATTCTGTCAGAGATGACACTCAGGGTGGGTTTTTCCCCAAAGTGAAGAAGCCACATCACTATGCTGCTGGACCAGCCACTGCAGTTTTTCCTGTCCCTTAAGCCCTGCAAGTCCTTGCGAAGGCAAAAGCCATCATGAACCCAGTGAAGCTTGTCACATCTCTGTGTGTGACTCAGCGCACCGCAGCCCTGCCTCGGGGCCACCGGTTCTGGGGATGCTTGGGAAACTCCCCTCACCCCCACTTCCCTGCATCCCTCCTTACCAGCACAATCCCACATGGAGCCGACGGTATTTTCCACTGACTCACCTGCTCCAGTGCACGGCAGCAATACCCTCCTCCTCTAATCAAAAGGCAATTCTGAGAGCTGTGCTATAAAAAGAAATAGTTATTAAGCATAACTGCATATTCATTTTTTTTCATCGTATGGATCGTTTTGCATTTTCCAGCGTGGTTATTGGCTCAGGCAAATTCTCCCCACTTCAAGCAAATTTCCCCCTCTCCTTCCCCACCTTCCTGTGTCAGACACACACCTGTCATCCTCAGTAGCTGTGGTGGTTGGGAGCTGTATCAGGAAATTATTTTTTTTTATAAGAAAGGGGGAGCATGGACTTCACACACTCTCTGGCACCGATCAGGTGCAGGGAGAGCTCTGAGACAGGTCACCTCCCTGCAGAGAGGCCCTGGAGATCACGAGCACAGAGGGAACATTCATAACATGGCTCCTCAGGTTCCCACTCCAGAAAGCTGAATTTTGGCCAGAAATGGGCTTTTCAATGGCAGCGGAGCAGGATCAAAGGAGGGGGGGCTTGCTCGGACCACTCGGACGGCTGCAAAGGCACCTGCCTTCGCCTTCCACATGTTCCTCTGTGGGATAGCACATTCACACCCATCTCTTGGCCTCATTTGCTTGTCCAGATCCAGCAGCCATCTCAGTGTAAGGATTTATCTACGGCAGCTCAAATCTTTCCCTTGCACACTCCCTGCCCTGTCTGGGGCCGGCTGGGACCTCTTCAAGGTGTTTATCCATCCAGATATGCAGAATACAGAGCACAGGAATGCCAAGGATGGAACTGAAGCCCCACTGGACCCGCCAGCAGGTAACAAAAGGGCCTTTCAGAGGGGCATCTGATGCCCTGGTACCTGCAGAGGTGCCAGGGGCTCACATTACCCTGCCTTGTAGGCAGAAATTGCTCAGTGGCAGTTTTCCCTGCTTTTTCCTGCTCAAAGGTGCTCAGCATGGATGTTAAAGTCATGAGTGAAAGCCCAGCCATGTCCCGGGATTCTTCCAAACCTTTCCAATGGTGAGCCAAAAGCACTGATCCATGTGACATGCTGCTCGTGGATACCCACAACCAGAAGGCTTGTCCTGAAAGAGGAAAAGCCCATCCCCGGGAGTCAGGCCAGCAAAGCTGCCAGACTGCACGTATATTACATTGTTTTATTACAAGGCCATGGAGTGATCTAGATTAGATAGGAAGAAACAGGGACAGGGTGGTGAGACCCTGGCACAGGTTGCTCGGAGAAGCTGTGGCAGCCCCATCCCTGGAAGTGTTCAAGGCCAGGTTGGATGGGGCTTGGAGCAACCTGGTCTAGTGGAAGGTGTCTGTGTCCATGGCAGGGGGTGGAACTGCATGGTCTTTAAGGTCCCTTCCACCCCAAACCATTCCACGATTCTATGATTAGAGAGAAACTTAGCTAAGTAGACCCAGACATATAATATATACATGATGTTATATTTAATGGAATAGGGTAGAGCCCCAGCTTTGCCCCCAGGATGAAAGTCCACCCCAGCCTGTTTTGTGATGGGCTCCTGCAGATTCCAGTTCCCAGCCTACATAAACTGGTACCTATCTTCTTCATGCCTCAGTTTCTACATCCCAATTTGGAGAGGCCCTGCTGGGGCTGCAGGCTGGGAACCTGCCATGCAAGTGGGAAAAAGGAGGAAAATCAGCCACCTGGGAGGCATTTCCACAGGCTCCCGGCGGAAGGGTGTGACCTGCCTGCATGTCCTGGATCCCCGGAGGCTGCCGGTAAGTGGCACAGAGGACAGCGGTTCCAGTACAACCAGTTTAACCACCGTGCCGGGTCACCGTCTGCATTTCAAGCACACGCACGTCTACAGCCTGGAAAACAGCGTAAATAAAGCTGCTGTGTCTAATGGTAAGAATAATAAGTAACCTGCTGCTTCCTCCCGGTGCAGATCTGGGGGCTGCTGCATCACACTGGTGAAACCCTGGCTTGGTCAGGACTTGGGAATAGGAGATCCAGGGTTTGAAGATAACAGCGCTGGGAGGGAAGCGCTACAGTGGTGTTGTGCAGGTGGGTATTTAAAAGAACTGAGCAGAGCTTTAATGTAGCTTTCCAGAATTAGGAGCAGATGGTCTTGTGCTCAAGACTGGAAAAATGCTGGGAAATCACTCACGAGTGATGATAAAACTCCAAGAAAATCTTCTTACCTGGATACAGGGCCCGATCACAGCTCCAGTGTCCTGGTTGGATGGAGCATGGCCCCTGGGTCTGTGCTGCTGCAGGTGTTTGTGGTGGTATCAGGTCAGGGTAGTGGGAAGCCAAGGACGGAGGCTGATACGGGGACAGCTGCAGGGACAATGGCAGAGCAGGATATCGCAAAGGATAACTGCATCAAGGGATGCTCTCTGGCATTCCCTGGGCTTCACAGGTGAGGACTCAAAGGCCCTTCCAGCATTAGCTTCGTACACAAGAATCAGCATCGGTAGAAGACACCTTCAGGAAAAACACTGAAAATGGGCAAATTAATAACAGGCATAACAGATGCCACCACCACCCACACTCTCTGACCAACCCCATCTGAAACACCACCAATCCCCTGATGATTTATTTAGCTATCTGGTGTATGCCGATTTAGCTTTTTATCACTGAAAATCCAGTCTGGGGAGGTGAGATCACCTTTTAAAGCCATGGGGTGAGTCAGTGCCAAGGCAGGAAACCTCCCAGACTCACTCGTGCTTCCCTGCTGTGACTTCCCAACCCCTGACCCACAGGTTACCTACCAGCGCACGGCTGTGGCATGGCTGGTAAACATGGCTTTGGTTATAACATCACCCAGAGATATTGCCAGGACCAGCACTGCTGGTCTACACACTAGTAAAGGGGTACTAGAGTCCTGGGGTGCCCCCTCTGCAGGCTACCTC
The DNA here is from genome assembly GCA_013399695.1 of Formicarius rufipectus. Taxonomy (NCBI): domain Eukaryota; kingdom Metazoa; phylum Chordata; class Aves; order Passeriformes; family Formicariidae; genus Formicarius; species Formicarius rufipectus. The sequence continues at coordinate 194,466 of VXAU01000042.1, read as the reverse complement.
AGCCATCCCACCAACACAACACCCCAGTGCCCTGACACGGTGCTGGGATATTTGCCTTTCTCAGTCTGCAGTCCTCACTGGGGAAATGGAGCTTGTCAGCACCTGCACAACTACGTGCTCGGTGCAAAGTGCACCAACACGGCGAGTCACACCTAAAATAGACAGGGGTAGTAGAAACTCGGGGACTGCTCACACGGTGGCAGCAGTGCAGTATCTAGCACAGCGTAGATGCAGCAGGGATGAGGCTGAAGCGAGGGGGGATGCAGCAGGGATAAAGCAGGGATGAGGCTGGCTGAAGGGGGTGCAGCAGCCATGCAGCAGGGACAGGCTCCTGCAGCCTCCACTGCCAGGGAAATAAAGGTCAGGGGTGCAAAGCCCTCAAGGAGACCCCCCTCAGCTCAAGACATCATTCCCAGACATAGGGAATGGTTGGTGTCCCTTTGTTTGCCATGGCGCTGGTGCAGGAGGTGACACCCATGTTGCCCTCCTCAGTGTCCGGCATGGTCCCCACAGCACAGGGACAGAACTGGCGAGCAGCAGAAGCCTTACCAGGACTGGTCTGACACCCACAGCTCTGCCACATTTCAAGCGCCCAAAGGGCACCCAGGGCTTTTAAAACCATTGATGGGATGGATGAGCACCCACACCCCATCCCATGCAAGAAGGGCAACATCAAATATTTGTAGGGAACTGCTCCAAGTGCTGTAAATCCCATGTCGATCTGTGTCCAGCTCATGTCTGCCGCGCTCAGCAGTTACCCTTTAATGCCACGTTTAATTTCCATTAACACTGGATAGCCAGCTGAGTTTTTCCTGTTTTGTTTTCTCCAGCTCTCTCCATTTCAGACTGCCGTGGCTCATACCTGCTCTGTAGCTGCTCCTAAACCCAGAAGGCTGTTTCTGAACCGTCATTATGGGCTCAAAAAAGAGAAAGCAGATTGCTTTTGTTTCTGCAAACACAGCCATCAACCCAAAATCATGTCGGGCCTCTGAAGTCCTGGCACAAGCCCTACAAGAGACCAATGTCATTCAAATAATAACAGCATTAATTATTATTTATAGTTGTTATTATTGTAACTGTAGTTATGTATAGGTATATAATAGTTATTATTCTAGCAATTTATCAATTCTGTAAATTAATAACAATTTATCCATTAATAAAAATTAGAGCACAACATTTTTTCGTCCCTTCTGCTTTTCATTGTCCTTCTATATCTGAGGGGGGACATCTCGTGGCTGTTTGCCCACATTCCACATCTTTACATACCTTAAACCCTTGAAATCCCCATTTTATAGAGATGCAGACTATCCCAACCTCCTGCCAGCATCGCTGCATCTGGATACAAGTGCTTGCCTGGCAGCTGGTCCTGGGAAGAGCTGGTCCAGCCTTCCCCTGCATCCCTCCATCCCCCTGGAGCCTCCCCAATTCATGTGGCAGTCCTGCACCCCAATGCCAACGCCAGCCCAGTCTCTTCATTTGCCAAGCAATTAAACAACATGGAGTTCATCTGTACTTTAAAATAAGCTTTATTTAGATCTTTTATAATTTTGTATTTGCATCCATGCCTTCAAGGATTCACCCCCACTCACAGGGGGAAAAGTTAAATCTAACGTTACCCATAATTCATATGCTATTTAGCAAAGTTTTCTTTTAAATAAATCATCCTCTTAGTAATTTTTAGAATTATTTCCTAATTTACAAAAAAGCTGAAATGCAAAGGAAACTACTTGGTAACAAGGAGATTGCTCATCTGTTGTGGTGGTTTGGAGTTTAAATNCAAAAAAATAAAAGATATAAAAATGCTTCTCTGCAGAGAAAAAATGCCACGGAGCAAAGCCTGCCCTGCCACTCCAGGAGAGCCTGGGGGGGCTGGTCCCTCTGTCAGCCCCTCCATGGCCTCTCTGCATCATCCCATGAGCAGAAATACACAGAGCAAGGGCATTGGTGATTTAAGACAAAATATCCTTTTTTTTTTCAACCAGGGCGCTTGTATCAGAATTAAGAAAAATAATACACTATTATAGTTCATTAAATAAATCTTAATACATTTTTAAGAGCTTAAAATTATATCTTAAGCATTAAAGCATAAGGTACTTATCTTGGCATAAGCAGAGCACGGCATGTGTTAGTGGAGAGGGGAAGCGGTCTCTGTGCCGGGGGGTCATTCTGGGGCATTTTCAAGGGATTTTTGGAAGCACAAGCTCTAGCTGTGCTTCAAAATCACCCCAGAGCAAGAAAAGCCTCCCTGGCAGGAATTCGTACCAATTTCCCATCTCCCTCCTTGACGGCAGTAACACTCCAAACTGGAGCGGGGTGGCCAGCCCGGTCTGGGAGATGTCTTGGGATGCAGAATACCTCAGGATATCTCCTTTCCCCAGCTCCCAGCTCATGCTGGATCCCCCTAAATTTTACTTGAAGCAAAGTGTGGGCCCCTCAAAAGCAGGGAAAAACAGCAGGCAAAGCTCCCACAAGCTTCAGCCCCATCTGGTTTCCCGGCACATATTCAGGTTTGCGTTTTCCAAGGCGTTAAGTGCTCCTGGGGCAGCCGAGGGAGCCCAGGCTGAGGGGTCCGTGGCTCAAACGGGCCCCGATCCCCCCCACCCCACCCCCAACAGCAGATTCCCAGGACAATACAGTACAAACACCCCCTTTCTCCTCCCGCCCCCATCCCAACCAACATGGAAAAATATAAAAATCCCAAAACTTCTGCAATAATTTAGTTAGAATAGCTCCTCTGGGTTTGTGCAAATAAATTAAAACAACTAAAAAGGAACATTAAAACACTTATTTCCAGACCGGCAGGCATTACAACCAGCCCCGGTGCTCGGCCAGGAAGACATCACAGCGACAGAGATTTTTATTGTTGTTGTTTTTATGTGTTTTTCCTCTAAGGTCCCTCTGCTGGGCAGGTCCTTCGTCCCCAAGCGAGGACATCCCACAGGCTGGACTCCGGAAAACGGCAGGTTTCGGACAAGAGACGTCACAAGCACAAAGTGCACAATATTTCTGGTATTTACAGAGACACAGCAGTCCTTCAAGTTTCAAGTTTTGTCAAAAGTAGAAGAGAACACAAAAAAAACAATAAAAAAACCCCAAAGTGACAAACCGAAGCAACAACAAAGGAGTTACCGGGATGGAAATAAATGGGAAAAACTGAAGTTACGACACAGCTGCATCGCTCCCAAGACAACAGGTAACACGTCCACAGGTGAGGGATATGTACATTTGCACCCGCTCAGCACGGAGGGGTCACCAGTCCGCATCCTCCTCGATGTAGTAGTCAGGGGCCGTCCCGTCGAAGAGACCTGGGTCAAGGGACTTGCGCTGCTTCCCCCGAGCAAATACCCTGGAGATGGAGCCAAAGCCCATCTTCTCTTTCTTCTTTTTCCGTTTTTGGTCTTCCAGGTCCTCTAGAGACTGTGGGAGGAGAAGACACAGGTTTGGGTATCCAGCTCTTCCTTCACCCCTCTCAACCCACTCACATCAGTGACAATGGACCACACGGCCCCAGTGGCAAAAAATATTTGGGGGCAGATCCTGAAAAGTATTTGTATTCAGATTCCAAAAAATATTTGCATCCAGGCCCAAAGCAATGTTAAGGTCCTGGACCAAAATATTCCTGGAATTTCTGTGTTGGAATTTGCAGTGAAATTGGACTCCCACACACACATTTCTGGGATTTTGGCTCGTTAATACAACTGGTTCAGGGTTTTAGCTTCAGGAACAGGTCAGAGCAAGGGTCTGTCCATAGCTTGAAAAAACATCCCAATGGTTTAGGGTCAGAAATAGAAGAAGAATCTGCTTTTGCTGGGCCTAACAAAAAAAAATCAAAACCCAAAGGGCCCTGACCACAACAAATGCCTAAGGCATTACATGGATTTTGGGGCAAATTATAGGAATCTCAGACATGAAAGACTCACAATTCAGGATGACTTCAATTCTTTTTTTAAAGATCCCAAATTGGTGCCACTGAGTCACCCCAAGTACTTTCTAGCACAGGAGAGGTTCTCATAAGCAGGATTTGAGAGGATTTGTGCCCTACCTGTACAATTGGGTTGTGCAAGTTCTTCTGTACCGGTCCAGGACTGTCCCCCTGCAGCGGTAAGAGACAGATCCATTGGATCAGCCCCAACTCAGCCCAAGATCTGCCCCCTCCACAGCAAAAAGTGGCTTGTTTGGGCAGCTGAATTGTGGTGGAGCTTGGATCAAACCTCAGGAAAACAGCTCTCCAGGTCAGCAAAGCTCCAGGTTCCCCCATAGCCCAAGCCCAATGCTGTTCCGGGAGTGAAAGACCCACAGAAACGCGAGTGCCCACCTCTGGGGCAGCAAGCCCCCCACCCCACAGTGCCTTACATTGCAGAGGGAGTGTGTTCGATGCCGGGGGGAGTTGATGTCGCTTGGCGTGGACGACCGGTCGCCCTCGGCTGCAGAGGCATCAGAGATGATGGATGGCTGCCGGGAATGGCAGGGACTCACTCGGACCGCTGGAAGGCAGGGTGGGCACAGGGAGTTAAAATCACGCCAGGAAACCTGACAGAGCCTCTGGTTCACTTCTCAAAAAACATTTTTTTTTGGGGGGGGGCGGGTTTAACCCATATTTTCCTCCCTGTGAGGGGTTTTGGCAATGAGAACTTGCCTGTGCCCTGACCCAGGGGGTGCCCACCTTGCCGGTCCGCTGAGTGCTGGGGGTGTGAGTGGTAGAGGGTCTGCTGACTCTGCCGGATGGCAGCCGTCAGCGGGAGGTCAGCCTGCATCACCCACTCCTGGTTCCCATTCAGCACCGTCTCGCCTGGCATGGCCAAGGAATGGCGCTTGGGGACGTCCTTGGTCAGCGTGGCCAGGGATTGCTTGGCCTGGGGGAGGACACCAAGGTGATACTGATGGAGCAGGAAAACCATATGAATATCTCCTCAAGCAACAGAACAACCAGCAACACATTGCGCCAAATTCACCCTCCCCTGGGTGAGTAAATACCCAAGTTGTGCTGCTCTCTGTGCTAAGGATCACAGAATCATAGAATACACTGAGTTGAAAGGCATCCATCAGGATTATCGAGTGCAGCTTCTGGCCTTGTGCGGGACACCCCAACAATCCCACCACGTGCCTGAGAGTGTTGTCCAAACACTTCTTGACTCAGACAATCCTAGTGCTGTAACTACTTCTCTGAGTAGCCTGTTCCAGTGCTCAGCCACCCCCTGGGTGAAAAACCTTTTCTTGATATCCAACCTAAACCTTCCTAACAGCTTCATGCTGTTTCCTGAAGTCCTGTCAGTAGTCATGAGGGTGAAGAGATCAGTACCTGCCACTCCAGTGGCCCTCAGGAGGATGATGGAGACCACAATGAGGTCTCCCTTCAGTCTCCCCTCCTCCAGCCTGAACAAACCAAGTGACCCCAGCTGTTCCTCATGGCGTTTCCTCTCCAAACCCTTCTCCATTCTCATGGCCCTCCTCTGGATGCTCTCTAATAGCTTAATGTCTTTTTTTATATTATTGTGCCCAAAGCAGCACAGTGGACTAAAGGTGAGGCCAAGCTCCTTTATAGTGATGGAAATTTTTTCTTCCCAGTACTGCAATAATGCAACAACTGTAGTAACCGCTCAGGTTTGTATCAGTGTCCAGCTCACCATGGCCAGCTCAGCCTCCAGCTCCTTCATGCGGTTGTCTTTCAGGTCGAGCTGGGAGCGGAGGGCACTGGCATGGTCCGTTGCCTCCTTGGCTTGTCGCCGCAGTTCCCACTTCTCCCGCTCCAGGAGGTCCTTCTCTTTCGCCAGAGCTTTCACTGCATCCTCACTCTCCTGCCAGGACACGGGGTGCCCATCAGGAAGGTAAAATCCATGTGCTACTACAAACTCCACTGCAATGATCTTCTCAGGGACCACCCAACTATGAGTAGTGCCTTTGGGTGTCACAAGAGCCCTTTGCTAGCAGGGGTGGCACCTCAAAAAGCAATGCTCACTGTGCACCTGGTTAAAATCACACAGAATTTCCCGTGTCTGGCTAGATTCCCTGAATTATTTCACAGAATCACAGAATATTCTGAGTTGGAAGGGACCCACAAGGATCATGAAGTCCAACTACTAAGCTCACATGCAGATCAAACCCACAACAATAGCTGGCACTGTGTTCTAACCCACTGAGCTACTCTCAGGTTTAACCTGCTGTGGTTCCTCCCAACCCCAGCAAGAGTCCAGCGGAGGCTTTAGTGGGATTTTGCCCAATTACAAATTGGGTTTCACACTAAACCCGCGGCCAAACCCCCATGCCACGAGACCACGGTGTTGGGCTCCCACACTCACTTTCCTGTGCTGCTCGTAGTTACGGATGAAGTCACGGAGCTGCTCCTCACGGCTCTCCAGCGTGGCGTACAGCTGCTGCATCTGGCTCACCAGGTCTGTCTTCTCCCCCTTCAAGCGCTTGCGGTCAGCTTTCATGGCTGTGGGAGAGAAGATGGATTGAGCACGGAAGGCCGAGTAGCCCCTTGCTTCCGTATCTTTTATTTTTCAAGGAACAAGTACCAAAATTATGATCCAGGGACTGGGTTTGGAGAAGTCACCTAAATCATCCCAATCGCTGCACCCCTGAAATGTCCATCACATTGCTACCATGGCTCTTCATCATCACCTACCCTCCAAGGGGCAGCTCAGCCCCTTGGAAAAGGAGATTCGGGAGCAAAACTGCTGCCTCAGCCTCAGGGCCTGGCACAGGAAAACGCACTGCTCCCTTTCCAGGATAAATAAACCACAGCCTGTGTATTTTTAGCAGTGAGGCGGATGCTGGAAGCAGTCCTACGAGCCCAGGGCACAGCTCCCTGAGAGCCCCCTTCTAGCTCAGTAATGCTGTGTTGGGATGAGGGGAAAGAGAGGGAGCACCATGGGATGCAATGGCGTTTCAACAGCCCAAAGCCTTCCTGATGCTAGCTGACCAGGGACACCGGGACAGCGGTGGAAGGCTGGTAATCCAGGGAGAATTACAAATATCTGACATAGGACAAGGAGTTTCACTCCTTTCTGTACATTAATGCTTTACCCAGTCTTGAACTTGGTCCTTGGCAGCACTACAAAAATGCCTTGTGGCTCCCTGCTCTGGATACACCCCATCCCAACAAAATAATACCCTGTTTAGGAATCAGAATACAAATATTGCTTTTCATTATACATTCATGCTTTTCCACGCTGAGGAAGTGCTGTTCCCAAGGGAGCAGGATGGTATGAAACACACTCTGCCCCTCCAACGCTCCCTGTACTCACTGTAACCAGCTGAGTCTTGCAAGTTGTCCCTCTATGTTAAAAAAAGTATCCTAAACCCACTTGAACCCCCCAGAAAAAACAACTCCAAAGCTCCAGGAGCTGCCTGTGCTACAAAAGCCACTAGAAGATGATGCAGCATTACAAGTGGGACCTGTCTCCATGCACACATCCAATCTTATTACATTACAGAAATCCATGATGGGTGTTTCAGCCCACACTGTGTTTTCCACCCCATAATGAGTCACTTCATTTGTGGGCTTAAACTATACCATAACGTGCCTCTCCTGGTGAGCCACACGTGGGATAAAAACAATATACAAGAACTACAAGGAAAGCATGGCCATGTCATGCTTCAAAGGGAATTCATTTGCTTCATGAACCTTTGGCACCCTTGGCTTAGTGCCTCTGCCTTCACCCAGCACAGGGGTGGTTCTGCTCCTACCCTCCTCTGGCTGGGGACCCTCAATAAGTCATTTTGACCTGTGTGCGAGTAGGGAGAGCATCATCATCAGCCATGCACTACAGCCTCCAGGCATCCTCAGGCAGAGTAAGCTGATAAGAGAACTGAAATGGACTGGAATAGCTCTCAAAATAAGAGCAAGCTCTCCCACTCACCCAGCTCTGTGCACCTCCTGCATCCGACGCTAGCTTGTCACAACCACTGGCTCGAGGAGAGGTTTACTCAGGTAGGAACTTATTTCTGTGCACAGGTTTTATTCTACTTCTTTGCTATTTTTTACTGTGAGTATATGCTGGAGATAAAGGAAGTGCTCAGGATGGAGCCATGAGGAAGGGAGAGTGAGTTGGAAGGGACCGGATAAAATGGTGGAAAAAAATAAATCAGACTAAATAGTGGAAGAAGAGGGAGATATTTGGGACAACAGATTTTTATCAGTTAAAAACCAAGAGATGAAACTCTTCAGACCTACTATTCCACCATTAAACATCGGAGGTAAATCAAAACATAGAAAAACAGCAAACCAGGTAGGAAATGCCCCAAAAATTCATGTTGTCCCATAACAGGGAGCTCACCAATAAAAAAAATATAGATGCTCATAAGTACTATCAGAAGGTTACTATCTTCCAAGGTTGAATATATAGCCATATACTAATATTTACCAATACTTATGCCAATGCACCGTTACTGCAAGAAGATTATGAAGTTTGGGTATTGCAAGAGCAGATTTTTTTTTCTGTTAACACAACAGGACAGTTTACCATTTGTTTTGGTTCATATTTAAGACATTTGCTAAAATAAATGCACTTTTTTCCTCCCCTCTGTTACTCTCTCTCCTCCCAAACCGATTAGCTCTTAAGCTTAAAGAAGACTTATCAGTCATTTGAGAACTTAATTCCAAACCAAATTAATAGAGAATTAATTGAACAAGGCAGGAGAAAAATAAAAAGTGAGGCAGAAGTGAGCTGCGAAGGCTGCCAGGAGCTCCTGAACCAAACCCCACTTGCTGCAGCAGATTAATTCCTCCTTAGCAAACAAGCCCAGCTAATTACTCGGCTGGAGAAAATGAGCCTTTGCAATCCACAGCATGATGGCGGTGCCAGCCAAGGAGGAATAAAGGAGATTTTCACTGGCTATCTGGGCCCTCCAAGAAGGCGAAATGGCTTTTTCCTTTTATCTGATGATCCAGGGCTGGCTTTCTATATCCCAGTCCCTCCAGGAGTATCCAAATGAACCCTCCCCCAGTTCACTGGCATGTTGGGCTCTCACCAAACATGTGACCTGTTCGTAAGACAAGAAAAAAGAAATCCTAAACCCAGACCATGAGTGGAAAGTACTTCTCTTATTTGCGTTATTTATTTTCCCCTCCCACCTAAAGCATGTGGCAGAAGGAGAGGGGGGAACCCACCAGAGCCCCCTGGACTCGGCAGCTTTGCCCTGGCCTTGGCAACAAGAGATGGGAGGAAACAGGTTGGGAATAGCAGGATCAACCCCCCCAGCTCTCACCACCACTCCCCCATCCCCAACTGCACAAGGTCACCCTACATTATTTGAGCTTCCAGCTCCTGCCACAAGAGTCATCCCCTGAGCACTGGTCCTTTGGGAGGATGACGGACATGGAGCCATAACGGGACCAACTCCACACTGGGCTCCAACCCCCCAGTGCCTTTTATTTCCAGCTCTATGTGATGAACCAAAATCCAGCCGCTCCACAGGAAAGGGAGAGCCTTGCCTGGGGCAGCAGCATAGCTGAAATCACCCAGTGATGGAACCACCGATAGTGTTACCATGGCAATGGTCCCAGTCTGGCCTCACTGTCTAACAACTTCCAGCCAGGAATTTAGCTCCTCTACCCTAAAACCAGGCATCTACCCACAGGACAGGGGCTGCTATAAATACTGCACCTCCCCTTTGAAATTAGTAATATCAAATTAAGGGAGTATCGATTATAGAATATCCTGAGTTGGAAGGGACCTGCACGAATCACTGAAATCCAGCTGCTGGCCCTAGGAGGTGGTGATGATCACACTGTCCAGATGAGTTTTCCTTAGAGGACATATGGATAATGATTAGTTTTATTACCTTGATAATGTGGTATTAGATGAAAAACTACTATTTGAACCTGTCCTGGTTATAGTAGCCAGGATCACTTTGTCACTGTGTGGGTGTGTATTCTAAACCCTCTTTGTCATTTTTCTCATGAACTGCTCACAACGGACCATTGGCAGCAGCTGCCCAGGGCACACCCAACCCATCAGGATACAAGATGAGTGTTTAGGAACTTCTGTGAGATAAGGAAGTTTTCCTGTCTTCACACCTATGACTCAGGTGTGCTAACTCCCCTCTGGGGAGCCATTAGTACCTTCACATCCACCTGAGGGGTTATGTCTGCTAATGGGCCATCAGGGATGCCAAAAATATGCCATGATTCACCTCACAGAGCAAATCACCCATTGTGAAACTCTCCACCCTGGGGGAGGGACTGGGTGTTCCCATCTGAGCCCAAGCAGATATAAGCTTGGGGTTTTGGGACTGGGAGCTCTCATCAGATCCAGAGAAGGACCAGAGCCTTGACTGGACTGAAACTGCTACCGGACTGCAACCATCATTTTCACCAGCAGGTTTCTTCCTTTCTTCTTTCTTTGAACTCAGGAGGGCCACGTGGTGGTCAGCACAGGTGTTGGTGAGCTCCATTCTGCTTGTGCTCCTCTGTGCTGGGCTGTATCTGTTTTTGTGGCACAAAGAAATTTTCCTTCTGTATCGGTGTATTTTGTGATCTTTTATTAAATTTTTATTCTGACTTGCAATCCCATTCTGAGTTGGATTAATTTCTCCTGCCGGTTAACTCTAATCCAGCACAGAACCATAGAAACATCATCTCTACCCAGGGTGAGGGTAGAGAACCTCTTCCTAGGGTGAGGCAGCAGAACCCAAACACACATCAGGGCATTGGCAGTAGATGCAGCCCACCTCTGACACTGAAAAGAGCAGCTTCCCATGACTCCCATCTTCTTCCAAGTCCTTCTCTCGCCTCACACAATGTGAATTTTCATGCCAGGAACGGAATCAGAGCTGTCTTTATGACTTACTGAATCATACAGTGATTTTCTAACACAAGGAAGGGCATCCTTGGGGAGCACTGCTCAAACCTCAGCAATGCCCCGCACAACAGGAATGCATAAATCCATCCTGTCCCATTAAGATTTACTTAATTTCTCCTGTTTCTCCCTCCCAACCATGAAATTCAATATTGTCACCATGACTAACCCATAAAATCAGTCAGCCCTGCAGGATCTCAGAGCTGTTCCTGGTTTTGTAATTAAATGGGTGCGTTCACTCCCCAGGCATGGCTGTCACCATCAGGAAGATCTTCATGTTGAAGATGTCAATGTTACGTGGTGTCAGGCAGTCAGCACTTACTCCTGGGGGTGCAGAGGTATGGAGCAGACAGAAAATTAGAGCTTCAAGTCAGATTTCAGGAAAAAGTTAGAAGAGGCATTTCACCTTGGGGGAATTTACCTGGTAACAGCACACTATGAGGCCAAGGGCTTTCCAAACCTGATCCCAACAGCCAACAAGGTGATCAACAACTTCTGAAAATTTAAGGTGTGTCTTCAAAGGTAAACAAGAGGTTTTCTGTACAGAGCTCCATGTCCTTATGGTGGAAAGGGTTTCTCTGGTTGAATCCATGGCTAGAACATCCATCTGCCAGAACATCCACCTTCCAGGACATCTATTTTCTGAGATATCCACCCACCAGGGTGTTCATCTTCTGGGACACCCATCCATCCCTTTCTCTGCTACCCACCCCACGACTGCAGCAATTTGAAGGTGCTGTGAGTTTCTCCAGGACGTTTTTCCCAGCCCTAAGACTATTCCTGGGAGGGTCACAGCTCCAAGCTGCAGGTCTGGGATGGGGGAGACCAGGCTACAATCCATTTGTGGAGCCGACATAAAGTCGGTTCACACTTTCCCGAGCAGAGGGAAAGGCAGCCCGAGGTTCCCACCTCAGCACTCCAAAGGGAAACAGAAACCAGGTTTGCTCTCCACGTGATAATCCCGCAGGCGAGCTCCAGCATATGGGATAAACCTTCTCAGATGGGGTTTCTGCCATTAGCCCACATGCTCATGGATGTCACCTGGTCAAGAGGCTCCTCAAGTCCCCCAGGCGCTCGGGCGCCATCCCCTCCCACAGCAGGACCAGCAGTAATAAAGTCATCTGCAACCTCTCCTTTTGGGGATTTCTACTTCAGAAATCCAGGCCACATCCATACCTTTCCAGCCAGGGCTGGGGAAATAACTGCACTGATGCTGCAAGCACGATCCAGAGTCCCGGTCCCGGCAGAGGCAGAGAGGGCGATAGGATGCAGCACTATGGAATTTTAATTGGATGTTAACTGATTAAAGAAAAAGTGCAAGAGCTGGAATTAGCCCAGGAAAAAGCAGAACAACGATGCATAAAGCTCATGCTGCCATGGACACAGAAATTGGTAGAGTTTCTCCTGCAAAGCATCCTGAGCAGGGCCATACTCCTGCTCCCTCCCTACGCAGCAAGGGCTTGTCAGCATGGCACAGGGAAGATGGTGCACAGCTTTATCAGCTATACCCCTGTGCCAAATGCTGTTGGATAGGGAGAGTAGCTTCAAAGGGGGATAACAAACGCCCTCCATGCAGACTATCACAAAGAAAACCCTGTTCAGACATGCAAAATAAAGGCTCTTAAAAGGTGCTGGAGTCCCCCAGAGCAAACTCCACTGGCAAACTCCCTCCGCTTCCTTGCGCAGCATGGCCTGGCATGCCAAGATCCATCAGAACCATGATCTATCCGCTGCACTGATGGGCTCAGGGCCAGCAACGATGGCAGCTTTCCATATAATTTATCTGCTAATGACATTCTGCAGGACCCAGCGTAGACTGTGGGATGCTGCAGGCACAGGGATGGTACTGCCGATGCTACTGGGCACGGGGCTGGGCATGGAGGCAGGGATGCAGGCCGTGAGAAGGGAGCTGCTCTTGAGAGATGTTTTCTCATGCAGAACATGACTGTCACAGATCCCTGAACTAGAGGACAGGACAGTCAAGTTTCCCTGCACTCCTTGTTCTGCCTTATCCTGCAGTCCCCTAACACAAAGCCATCACTTCCTGGGTGCGTCCATCAGCAGATATGTTTCTCCTGGCAGAACCAGTCACCAGGTGCCAGTTTTCCTCCCCTTTTGGTTAAGTTTCTCTATTGACAATTTTTCATGGAAATTAAAAAGGACTTTTTTTCCCCCTCCAGCTGCTGATCCCGTTTTCACAGTATTCGTCTCACTTGCTGCGCCAAGCCTGCTCTGCTGCCCAGGGCCTCCAGCCCAGATCAAGCCTAGCCTGCCTTTCCAAACGACTAAAAAGCTTCCTAATATTGCAGGGGAGGGAAGAAGCATCGATTGAAAAAGGCTTCATGTTATGTGCCTTTCCAAGTGCCAGCTGAGATTCTCTCTTCCTAGCCACCACACCTGCAGCAAAGAAGTCCTGGAAAATCAGCCCTGTGGCCCCAATAATAGCACATAAAAGCCCAGTAAAATCAGGAACATTATATTCCTTAAATACTCATAATTTTCAAACCAAATTCATTCTTCCTCCTCCACAGAAGTTTGTATGACCTCACCACAGCTTCTTAGATGACTTCTTACTCTTATTTATTTTTGCACATAGTATTATAATTGTTCTGCTTTTCAGCATTTTGTGTTTCTCAGCACTTTCCCCCTCCCTGTCCACATAGAGCAAATATTCCCTAATTAAGGTTTTTCTCCTCCAATTACAGGGCCATAAACCCAGAGCATTTCCTGCTGCTGGAGGCTGCACTGGTGGCTTCAGGGGAGGCAGGATTTTGAAGGTATTTTGGCTGTTACTGATATATAGGGATGTTTTTGTAAATCAGAGAGCAATCACATAAAATTTTCTGAAATCTCTTCCCCAAGGACTGACTCAGCCCAGTTCCCTGCCTCTCTGAGTATCTCAGCATCCCGGACAGGGGGAGTCACAGTGGCCCCAGAGTTCCCCATGTGCTGCTCAGCCTCTGAGCCTGAAAACTTCTGACAGCTTCTCCTCATAATCCACAAACATGAGCTGACAAGTGCAAGTTATACTCAGTACGTTGGGGATTTGAGATGATATTTAGAGCTGCGGCGCTGCCAGAGTTTGACGTGTGAGAGCTTTCCCTGCTCAGGATCATCCCCAGGCCCCAGCTAACAAACCACCCTAAATGAATTTATTGTCAGCTCATTTTTGTGGTGGAAAAGCTGTAATGTTGCATTTTGCTCTGAACACCCCAGTCCCAAGGCTTGCTGTGCTCATGAGGGAGGGAGGGAGTGCATGGCCCCAACTGCCACAAAAGTATTCCAAATCCAGCCATGAAGGAAGGAGGTGACCCTGCACATCGCCTGGAGGTAATTCCACATGGAATAATGAAAATTGCAGTCTCCAGGAAACTCGCTGCTTCCCTCCTAACAAGTCCAAGGAACTCAAATCCAACCCACCCCCACCTTCAGCTGCATTTCAGCTGCTGCCCTGGCTCTACTCTACAGCTGTGGAGGAATTCCTCTGCAATGTTGCAAACAGCCCCCACATTCCATCTCCCAGCCCACTGATGCCCCACGGTCCCTCCCAGCTTCACACCGACTCTTGCTGGGGCAGGAGATCAGGGAGTCCCAGGGAGGCCAAACCCCTGCCACGTGCACGTGGTGAACACACTCTGCATAGCCTGAATGAAAAGGATGGCTTTTTCTTCCCTCATTAATCAACTTTTTGAAAGTTCAGGGTGCAGTGAAGAGGCGCAGGAGAAGAGGGAGGCACAGCCCTTACCCTGGAGAGCTTCCTTGGCACGTGCCAGCTCCTGCTCCTTCTGTGCCAGCTGCACCTTCAGCTCGGTGGCTGAGAGCACTTCTGGGGACTTGCTGCCGTGCGTCTCCTCCAGGTCCTTCGTCAGTATTTCCTTCATTTGCCGGAGCAGGTGGACCTCCTCCTGCAGCTGGGACACCTCCTCCCGCAGAAGCGCTGGAGGAAGAGGAGACACAATGCGAGGAAGTGAGTGATGGCTCCCGGCACAGCCCCATGCCCCTGCTGGAAACGCAAATCTCAGGGAAATGTTGCTGTGGTGACCTCTCCCTCCTGGAGAAATTGCTTTAAACAGCCCAAACACTGCCGTATTCTGGGGACAGGGAAGGAGGATGAGGAATGCAATGGGAAGGCAATGGGAGGGAGGGGGAAGTCTCCACTGACTGCTGCTTTTGCATTAAAAAATTAAAAACAAATGTTAATATGTAAGAATAAGAATAAACCAAGAAGCACTTTCTCTTAAAAATCACTCATTGACTGGGTGTTCATACGATCAGGATCAAACAGAGCCTCCTGAGCTCCACTAAATCCCATACACCTCAGCTCTGCCTCCAGCCACCCACGTGCTCAGGGCATGCTCAACAAAATCCAACAAAACCACTCTGAGACAGGAAAAGGAAAGACGATGCTTTCACCTGCAGATGTGAATCCTGAATTCTGCAGATTTCTACCAGTGACTGCTCATTCCTCCAAGCAGCTGCACTGCAGCAGCATCATGGCAGATGCCAGCCTGGATTCCCTCTGCAACAGGAGCCAGAGGAAAGCTCCAGATATCTCCTTCCCTGCAGCCACATCCACCGTTTAGTGTAATAAAGTGCTTTTCTCTCATTTCCATGTTGCGCCCATTGCCCTCATTCCTCAAACCACTCTGAAGCTGTGCATGCACCACTGCAATCCTCCACCAGAGCTTGGTTTGGTCTCCCTCCCCTTTAAAAACAGGAAGAGTTTATTCATCTCAAAGTGGCTTACTGAGTTCATAGAACCATGGAATGTCTTGGGTTGGAAGGGGTATGCAAAACCAACCAGTTTCAACCCCCTGCCATGGGCAGGGACACCTTGCACACTAGTCCGGGTTGCTTCAAGTCCTGTCCAACCTGGCCTTTAACACTTCAGGGATGAGACATCCCATCTCCTCAGGTTTGCATCATGCCCATGGACACGAGGAGAAGAAAATAACCCCCTCAGCACATGTCACAGTTACCAGAAAAATGAAATAAAAATGAAAAACAAATACCCCTTTTCCAAGCTATTGCAGTTGGGTCCTTTCCCCAGTGACTCTGGGTAGCAACCACCCTGGGGGACACCAGCTAGGCATGGAATTTAGGGATTCTTCCCTGTATTCTTGCTTGGGTCCCTCCATACGTCCACTGGCCGTTTCCTTTCCAGCACTGCTCATGGAGGCAATGGAGGCAGGACAGAGAGAGGCGGCTCCCACCCCACCGCCGGCAGCTGCACCAGGAAGGCATAAAATCTGGTTCACATACTTGAAATGCTTCCCGAATGAAAACTGGCAAGGCCCCATTCTGTAAATTATTCAGCAATAAAGTCACTAATGAGGAACAGTCGAGCTCCAGGCCAGGGGGTTTGGTGAAGCCCAAAGTGCTTTTTTGAAACCCGTGGAAAAAGCAAGAACAAGAGGTGCACAAGGCCAATAGGATCTTCCCCAGGGATGGCAGAAATGTCCGTTCCAGCCTCTGGGAACCTGGAGAGGATGTGAGGGACTTGTACATGGTGGAAAATTTACTGTGTAACCTACCCATAGTGCCTTCCCTGGACACACAAAGTTCCATGTAACCCCACAAAACACCCCTGGCTGCAGTAAATTGCTCGTTTTTTTCCCCATTGATAACTCATTTCCACCTTTTCTTGCATGCCACTTCATTCAGGAGACATAGAGGGCTATTCCTGGGAAAAAAAGATCCCGACAGGCTCCTGCAAATTGCAGCATTTCGGTAGGAACAAAGAAAACCCCCATGCATGGCAGGGACCCCTCTGGGGAGGGGAGAGGGGAAACATGACCAAGAACAGGTAGTCCAGGGGTGAATTCTGCAGCAGAGAATCCCAGAGGGGTCCTTGGGCCCCAAAACTCCTTGCTATAACACACTCTACAGTGCAGTCCCCCAAAACTACACTTCTGGTCCTCGTCAGAAAATAATTTAAAAAACCCAGAAGCATCCATCCTCCAAAGTACGCAACAAGGGAATTTCATCCCCACCTCAGTGCTCAGCTCCCAGTCCCAAGAGAAACGGCTGAAGGATTAAAATCCAAAATCTATGTGAAGCTGTACATGCAATCTGGGGAGGAGCATGTGGCACCATTCTCCCCATGCCACCCACTGCAAGTCAAAGTCTATGGAGAACCTGAACTATTGAACTTAGAATCAGCCATATATCAAAAATTCTTGCTTTTTTATATATGTATAATTTGAGATTATATACATCTGTACAGAAATTGATTATGCTTTGCAATATATGGTTATATTTGCTATATATTCTTCTATATATGGCAAAGCCAAATCAGTTTTCAAAATATATATATATACATATATCTTTATATATATACAAAATTCAAAAGTGCAATCCATGCAGCCAAGATTTGAAAGGAAAATTCCTCTTTCTAACTGCTCCCCAGGGCTCCTACCAATGTCACAGAATCCTAGAATGCCTTTGGTTGGAAGAGACCTTAAAGACCATCTCATT